>JAOXNZ010000044.1:3328611-3338930 GCA_028566095.1 Kryptolebias brasiliensis
ATGCTTTTTTAAAATTTATTTTATAGTAAAATAAAAATTGTTATAGGTCATACGATTTTGGGAACTAAACTGTATATTAAGTTTTTAGACTTTTAATAGTTTCAGCATATGACAATATCTTGTTTTAATTTTTCCTATAAATCCTTCAGATAAAGTAATGTGAATTATTGAAATATTTTTAATATGTATTCAAACCCACAGGTAATGAACTACAGGTCCAAACATACATTTAAATGTTTCTAAAATGCCACCTTCCAGCTCATTTTCTATAAGATCATTTTCCTGTGCTGCAGAGGCGACACGTGTTCTGAGAACACTTCAAAAGTGACTTTATCTGCGTTTGCTCAGGCCCTATACGACCGTCTCATGGACAAATGATTCTGTCTCTCTCACACACACTTATCTTATTACAACAGTGAGTCATTGTGTGCTGTGCTGAAATAGTGTATAAATAATGTGACTGTTGCAGTGTTACAGTCACGAAATGGCGAAAAACTTGGAAGAATATTTTGTTTTCCAACTCTAAGTTAAACCAAAAATAAAATATTTATGCTTTTGTTGTGCACAGAGTTGCAGCGTTTTCTGATATAATTTATTTAGAGTATTTTTCTTATATATTTGTTGAAAAAAAATAGAATTGTGAAGTTTTGAAAGATAGAAACTATATCTAGAGCTACAGCCTAAAGAACAAAGCCGTTAGCAGAGTCGGTCACCCTTAGTCTGACATCTTTACTGTGTAATATATAACCACACAAAAAATGTGGCATTTTTATTGACATATCACTGCTTTCTATGGGATCCTGTCTGGATTTCAGTTACAAAAAGAACATTTATTAAATCCTGTCTCGTGCATGTATAATTTAAATCTGGATGAAAAAGATAATTTACCGGGGAAACGGTAATAAAACAGCAACAGAGCCCTGAAGATGATTCACACGATATAGAAAAGTCCCTCAGTTTTGGATGAGGTTTTATGCAGAAACAACATCAATCAGCTCTTTGTCAGGAGACTCTTCAGATGGCTCCATTTCAGAGTACGGAGGGAGCTGCTGCTTGTAACGACGGTGCCTCATGAGACTCGGTTTCAGGGAGAGATAACGGTTATCACTCAAGAGATTTAGTGACACAAGACTCTAGTGAATAATGGGAATGTCTGTACCTGGAAAACTGGTAACATACATATGCTAATGTTTTCAGCACATTAATAAAAACTAAATTTTGTGGGTTTGAATGTCTTTTAATCAGTTGTGAAGCTTCTGCGCTCAGAGCTCGTGGCACATCTTTAACTCAGTTTAGATTTAAGGAAAAAAAATGCCTATCAGTGTTTGGCTCCGAGCAAAGACAAGTCTGTATTAATAAGCTGAGACATTTTACACCACTGTGCAGTGGACAAATAACATGTAGGCTGTCCTGCAGCGTCTGCTACAGGGCAATGGGGACAGAACTGTGCATCTCAGAGATGCCATTAAATTGTTATCTGATTATTTTGGAGGCCAGATTAAAAGGATAGTCTGGTCAATTTTGAAATGATCAATAGCTGTGACATCAGTCAAAGAGCATGAAGAGAAAGAGACAAAAGTCTTCATCCAGGCTAGGCTGATGGCTAGCGAAACGAGGACTCTTTTTTTGGTTTATCAGTCTTATAAAACAACTCACTCTCTCAAAAACGACATACTGGTGTGAAAGAATGCTACATTGGCTAATATTAAACCTCTACACTTTTGCATGAAACCACTTGTTTTTGACGGTGCTGAGGCTGTCAATGCACTGGTCCGCCTGATCAGGTGGTTCCCAAAGTTTGAGATTTTAAAGATTCTTTCATAAAGTAATCAATAGATCTGCATCTATAACTGATAACCTACCAGAGTCAACCCAATTCAAGATGGCCGCCACAGACAACTGACCTTAAAAAAACACAAAAATGACTGAAAATGATGGAGCCGTAATTTTTGACGCTCATCATCCACTGCCAGTGTGTGTTGTCCTTACAGAGGAGCACATTAAGGTAATTGAAACACATTGATAATTGTTTTATCATCATATCACAGCCTAAAAAATCCCACACCTACCTTTAAGAGAGGGTTATTATGTCAGGTTAGTACCATCAGCAGAAGCAATCAACAGGTTGTTAAGAGGGTACAGTTTTGTCCACCATGTTGGAAGTTTGGTTAACATTCACCATTTAATATTTTCATACTGATGTCTGTTCTAGGTTCATCACCTCTCCTTATAAAATAACATCCATCTGTTTTTTTATAATGTAGAGCTGGTAAAACGTCCAGCCAATCAACTTGTGGTACTTCTGAAAGCTGATTGTAAGACACTGAGGAGCGTAATGACTGTCTTCAGCTATATGATGTGATCTGTGCTCCACATATATGGAGTAGCTCTCTACATACTGACTGACTATAGGAAAGAAATGGAAAGAATGCCCTTCAAGGTCTCTTGTGTAAGTTGAGAACTGGAGTGAATATTTAACTCAGTTTCACCTCTAAATATATGACAGCCTCATTGGGTCACAGCAGGAAAAAAAGAAACAATACTGCCACAATAAAACACTTTTACTGTGAGATGACAACTTAAAATCTGCTTTTGTTTGAGTGCAGCTTATTCTGTGATGCCAAACAGTGTTTTTTTTTAAATACTTTATTCAAACCAATAGCCAGTGAGGGTGAAGTTGTAAAAAAAAAAAAAATTTAACAAAATTGAGTGTTTGATCAATTACATCTTGTCATTGGCTGCCAACTTTTTAAACATGTTAAACGTTACAAACGAGTGTTTGACACTCCAACACAGCATGGAAAATTAAAGACCAAGCATTCCTTGGAGGAATGCATGTCACCCGCCGCCTTTCATTCCAGTTTTAAATTAAGATCATCTTCTGTTGAGAAAGGATGGAGTTTTACCTGTTTTGGTCAAACCTTATAAAGGATGTTGTACATGATCTCATGGAATACAGCAAGTTCTCATGACATCTCTTAGAGCTGAAAGTATGTGTTGAAGAGGACTCTCAGCTACTACCACATCAAAATCTGGCTTATAGACATTATTGTGTTGACTGAGGTCAATTATCTGTGTTGGCCATCTTGAATTTGGTTGACTACAAAAGTTGATTTGTTGTAGAGCTAAGATTAAAATCTGTCGAGTTGTTCATGAGATATTTCGGACATTTCAGAGAGACGCTGTTAACTCCAATATTAAAAACTGATGTTGCATGATTATTTAGTTCTCAGAGTATGTTTGGGATGAGTCTCTGTAACTACCACAACAAATTTTAGCTCAATATTGGTAAATGTGACAGTTGTAGCCATTTATTTGATCGCTAAGGGACATTAGCTTACAGCGGGTAATTGCTTTTTGAGTTTCACTGTAGTAAGTCTGGTGGTTCATGAGACAGTGTTGAATCCAACAGTTAATACCAAAGTTGTGCAGCACTTGGAGTATGTGTTATAGATGACTTTCAGCTAGCACCACAGCAAGTATTTTGCTAACATGACAGACAAACAAAGACACACACAGGCAAAAACATCATTAATATTGAAACACCTTTTTCCTTCTGGTGGGAAGAGATAAAAAAGAGACTTTGAGGCGATTAAGACTTCTTAAGATCAGTTAAAAAAAGATTTTGGCAATAAATTTACTTTAAGGAGCTGAAGTGTCCTAAACCTCTCTGAGGGTTTTGGAATGTCTCTGTGGAGAGATAAACAAGTAATGTTTTTACAGAACAAATCTAATTGTGTTTTCAGAGCAAAGGTTTTTGCAGTATTGATTATTGTTGTACAATTTTTGAGCTGCTTCATTTGAACTGCTATATTTTGTCTTGTGGACCAAACTGCATGTTGTTGAAATGATCAATATGTTTATGATAGTAGTGAAAGAAAATGTTTGTTTCTGTTTTTACTTGTTTTCACTTGTATTTGACATGTTTAATCAAAGCTGTGATTTAGAAAAAAGATCAAATACAAGCTGAGTCAAAACTCAAATTTGATTGGAGCAACAAATGCATGGGCAAAACAAACTAAATATTTCAGTGCAGAGAGTCAGACAAAGCAGAAATAAACATTGATCTTGAGAACAAAAAAGAGAGAAAGCTCTGACTACTTAGTGAAATTTAACTCTCTTCCTCTCTCTGTGGAAAACGAGCCTAACAGCGTGACGTGTCAGCCTAAAATGTGGAAGATTTGGACAAACAACTTAAACTGCTGCTGATAATCAAGTCAAAGTGTGAAATGTCAGGGGGTTGCAGCAACAACAATAACACCCCTCTCATCCATCTTTGTATGCGGTGACATTCCCCAGTCAGCAGTGTAACACGAAACTTTGACAACATGTCCCCAAACAACAACTGAGTCTCAGATGTCAAACAGACAGAAACACCCAATCAGAAAACCCTTTTTTTCTTCTTTCAAATAAAACAAAACAAAAACCACAGCCTTACTTCCATTCATTGTGTGTATGCCGATTTAGTTTTTTTATTTTTCTATTTTGCAATCTAACTAACTCTGCAGACTTTGTGCTATTTTAGCCATTTATATATCAAAACAACAGCTCATTCAGGAGATGGGTGCTATGAAGCTTGGTATTTGTACCTTTTAATTTTTGTTTTTAATGTTATTTACAAATGTTTTCCCAATAGAAATATATTGAGAACTATTCAATTCCTTCAAAATCATTGTTCTCTTTGAAATCTGCTCCAGCAAACTTCTTTTTGTCTTTTACCTAGCCTTATGCTACTTTTACAGAGCCTTTTACTTTAAGCTACCTTTAGCATCTAGTTAGCCTTTTGTTAAGTTTAACAAATATGCTTGGTTTTAACAAATAGTTGTTACTTTTAGCTTTTACCTAACCCTTTGCTGCTTTTAGCTTGTCTTTTGCTACTTTTTATCATTTGGCTAGCCTTTTTGCTACATTTAACTATATTCTTTTAGTTAACATTTTAAGTTTTAGCTTGTGTTTTGTTCCTTTTAGCTTTTAGCAAGTGATCTACTTTTAGCTTTAACAACTTAGTTTCAGCTTCTTCAGCAGATTTTAGCAGTTGTTCAGCGCTCACACTACAATCTCTTTTTCAAGATGGACCTGGCAAGATAGCAACACCGTTTACAAATATCAATATTTACAATACATAATATATAATATAAACAGCGAGAAACAAATAAATAAATATAATTAAATAAACTAATAGCAATGGCAGTTAAAACTCTCTGCCTCGCGGTCTTTCAGCAATACTTTTAGTTCACCAAGAGTCACTTTCTCTGTCAATTTCGACTCTTGCTGAAAGTCATTCCAAGCTGAAGAGGCAGCATATTTAAACGCTCTTACCCAGATCTGTCCTAACTCTGGGAACAAACATATGAGAAAAGGCCTGGGAACGAAGACCATACCGGGTATGGGCCTTAACCATAAAAGCAGTCAAATAAGAAGGAAGCAGTCCTTTATAAACAAAAATAATCATACGTGACTGTCTACGAACAGAAAGAGAAGGACGACCAGCAGCTGCATATAAATGGCAATGATGAACACAATCTGCACAGCCAGTAGTAATACTTATGTAGGTTGTTGTGACATTATATAAAAAAATCTGTTTTTTAGGCCAAGATGATCATTTCCCCTCAGGAACCCCTCAAAGCAAACAGTAGAATCTGAGGCCCGTCATAATCTGCTGTTAATGAATTAAAGGCTTATGGCTGCTCTTCATGAATATGTCAAATATTCTTACATGGATACTGCACTCAACAGTTTATTTTTTATTTTTACAATTAACACTATTAATCTATGTGTTGGCTGATGTATGGAAGTGGGAACACAACTAACAAGGATGATATATTTACAGTACATTTCTTTTACCAGCCGTTTATTGTCTGAAATGAATAATTCAGTGTTTATATTCAGTGTGATGATGACATTATGTTTTCAGTGACACTAACAAGAAAGCGCATGCACTTCAGGGGTTATTAATATTATTGTTGTTATTCCTTTTTATATTTTTAATTCCTTTTTATATTGTTTTAGAAATGAAACATTTTTTAACAAAGAGAAAATAAATTTGTTGTCTCTTTGAAGCAGCCCTGATTACACAAACATTCTTACAAAATTAAGGGTTTTGAAAACACAATAAAACATGGGCATGCATTCATTTTTTGTCTCTTGTTGTTCACCTTAGTTAAAAAATGACTATTTATAAAACTTTAAGTGACTCAACAGTGGTGCTTGTACAGATGAGGGTGTTCGGGAGGAAAACGGTGAATTTGTTTTGTTCCTGACAAATCAATTTTATTCAAATTAAGCTTAGGATATATTTAATGTATGACTTTGTGTTAGTGTTTGGCAAAAAGGCTTAAAAAGAACTCTTCTGGAAATAAAATGAACACAAGATAAAAGGTAGAAAACAAGTTTCAGTAACATGTTGCAAATATTTTCACCCACTTGACTTCATGTTCTCTATGAAATGTATTTTCAAACCTCTCAGCCTTTTAAACACATTTAATTTCACATCATTTCACTCTTTATCTTTCCTTTTTTTTCAGTTCAGATTCACACAGTTACTTTCTTTGTTTTAAATAATACCAGCTCAGCTTTAAACGTTTCTGATTCCTTGTGTGTGAAGCGTGATGCCGGGCTCTCTTTAGAGACGCTCACCTCTGACAGAGTAGAATCAGGGAGCCGTCTGATCACAGGCGCTTCAGAAAGGGAGTTAAACACGCTGTGAAAAAAGGCAGCACGTGTTGCTTAGTCCTTTGTGTTTTAGTTCAGGTAAGTAAATGAGTTCTCCGAAGATTTCACCCGCAAAAAGTACAAAGTGGTGAAGCAAAGTGGCTAAATGTGGACTCTGATGCCTTCAGGCTAAAGGGATTAAAACAATCAACTCTGTAACTTTAGAATTATCCGAAGAAATCTAATTCCAGCTGAAATTCACTTAAAAAGAAACTTAAATGTATGAATGATGGTTCGGGACTCACACTGTTGGTTTCCTGTTTTTCTGCAGTCTAACTACTTCTGCAGACTTTGAGCAATTTTAACTGTTCATATATTAAAATGTTCAGCTCATTCAGGAGATGAGTGCTATGCCTTTTGTAACATTTATATCTTAAAAATATTTTTAGCTGTATTTACAAATATTTCCCTGTTAGAAACATTGAAATCTTTTTAATTCTTTCAAAAACGTCTCTTTGAAATGTGCTTCTACATACTTGCTCTGTTTTTGTCTTCTTAAGCTACTTTTAGCTGCTTAGCTTTTAGCTTTTAGTTAGCCTTTTGAGACTTTTACCTTCCGGCTAGGCTTTTGATACCTTTAGTTCTTAGTAATCATTCTGCTACTTTTAGCTTTTAGCTTGTGTTTTGCTGTTTTTATTACTTTTGACTCTTAGCTACTGTTTTGCTCTTGTTAGTGTTCTGCTTCAGCTCAGTTTTAGCTTCATCTGCAAATTTCAGCAGACATTCAGCTCTCAGCATTCACACAGCATTTTCACAGATAGTTTTCCTCTTTATTTCTATATTAGCAGTTACTGATGGTTTAAATGTTTGGGGACATAAATACATCATGTTTGAGATGTTTCAGGCAATTCAGACCTAGGTACTGTTTGCCTCTGAAGGCAAAAGGGCGATAATGTGTTTGTCTGTGTCTGCTGTGAGGACACTGGACAGATTTGACCAAAACTCAGAAAGTAAACACTGGATTAATTTTTGGATTCAGTCCAAATCAAGATGTCTGCCACAACTAATCAAGAAACACTTTATTCTTCTTCTTTATTTCTATATTAGCAGTTACTGTTTGATTAAGTGCTTCAGAACATAAAAATGTCATATTTGAGATGCTTTGAGCAGCTCTTTTTTGCAATCATAATCATTTCTAATCTATACATTGATTTTTGCCTCGGTGTGATGAACCAGTGCTATTTGAAATATTAATTGAGATTATACAGATGTCAAGTGTTCTTGAGAAGAGAGAAATTATACTTCATGACTTTTCAGAACAGAGCGTTACTGTGTTCTATATATTCTACGAGCTTTTTATGCAGAACCCTGTGGGTTAAGTTGCTCCATTACTCACCGCTGTGGCTCCTATAGCGTCTTGTGTTTCTTCTCGTGTATTTAGACTGTGTCTTAAAACCCTCACAAACTCCAGCTGCCAACAGCTCCCTTTTTTCAGAAAAGCAGCTCAAAACAAATCAAGTGTGCTCAAACTGCCCAGCATGGTGGAGAACTGAAATAAATCATCAAACAAAGAAACAGATATTTTTCTCCTGACTCAGTAGAACAACCCAAAGATTGGAAACCTGACACGTAATCCAAAAGCATTACCTAATATGAAGCACCTCCAGAGGTCTGGGCTACAAAGTTGGATTTGGGGTCAGTTAAGTGCCTTCAAACTTAACCATTGCTTTTCAAGCTTGTGACGATGGTTCACTTCATGCTTTACAGCTTCTGCTGCACGGCAGACATTTGCAAGAGGAGAATGTGGTATAAAACTCAAGCTGTGCCAAACACTCTTATTTTTCCCCAAAAAACAAAGTGTGCTATATACTCTCTCTTTCTCAAGGGTTAAAGACCGCCCAAACTCTTGCTTCTTTTCTGATAAGAATTTTAGTGAATTTCTTAGAAGAGGGAACAGCTTATTTGACCTACAGGCTGATTAAAGCACTAATGCCTTGTGCTTGTTGATTTGTACTCATGGTCTTAGAAGATTTGCAACTAATCCTTCTTACCTGTTTGAATTATGTTTTTATCTTTGCTCAGTACCTGCTCCTGAGATTATTTAACACCACCTGGGTTTTAAAATAAGGCTAAAACTGCCTCCCACACCATTAGTATAAATCTAAGCAACACATTAATTAAATTGAAAACAAATTAAAATTACAGGCGGATCTTCTTGTGCCATCATAATGGGGCAGTGATATTATAAGCCTATTAACTTGTTCTTTTAGTCTCCAGTTTTCTGCTAGTTTTCCTCTCTAGCTTTGGCTACAAAAACTGTTTCTTTTTACTTGGAATATGGGTTTGTTCTCTTTGTATTTGTCTAATTTAGTTTTCTTTTAGTGTATATAATATGCTGCTTTCCTGCCAGTAAGGATTAGTGCACATTTGTAATTTGTCATCTGGTGCTATCAACTTTGTTTTGGCATTAAAGTGACACATGAATGCCATATTGCACCATTTTTTCTCCTTAATGTAATTTACATCTTCATTATAGTGTTTTAAAGTTAACAACTCATTAGGGCAACAGAATTTCCATTTTTTTCTTTTCCAAATTTGGATTGCTGGGCAACGGATGATAGGCTTTATTGCAAAACTGAAGAAAAGCTAATCCCAGAACCCTCCCAGCAAACTGATGGCTCTCCTTAACAAAGCAACAGTGTTTCCCAGTTGATCACCTCAGCCTCATCAAACCTGGAACCTGTTACCAATTCTCATGTGTCAAACCTGAGACAGACACTCTTCGTCTCCCTCTTACACTCTCATGGGAGGCAGACAGATGAGCGTAGGCATCTTTACAATGAACTATATTCTTATTTTTAACAAATTAAGAAAAAACTAATGGATTTTCTCTCCCACTTTTTGTCTGAAAACAATAATCAGACAGTGTAGTTTCCACAGATACAAACATATAAGTTGTTTTTGTCAGATCAAATTTAATTACCTGCTTCTCTTCTCTGCCTTTTAGAGCAGCATTGTCTCGTTTCAAAAGTATCTGTAAAATAGTTGAGGAGCTGAAGTGTAGCCTTGTTAAAGTACCGGATGCACTTATAACCATCAATCATAGTACTTCTTTGGAAGGTTGTCTAACCTTGTGGTGGCAAGTGTTTTCATATAGTGATTAGATACATAATGTTCTCACAATTTTTGTGATCAACTTGACTCTTCAACAGCTCATACACTCAATAGAAAATCTTTTAGCCATTTGACTTTCTAGTGTTACTCCCAGATACTTTACTGTTTATTGTATTTAAGTATAAATCATTTTGGTGACTGAATGTTTAACTGTAAAAAAATTAATACCAAGAAGTCCTCTAACTCCTGACTTGGGGTTCAAAATATGAAATTACATTTCATACATTGCATTGTTTAAAAGCAATACATGTATATTAAAATAAATGAAAAAAAAACTTGACACATAGATACCAAAAAAGTACAACTTTAATAACAAACAGACCAGCCAATGTCAGAAGACCAATTTAAGCCAGAAAACATGCAGGCAGCTGTATTAGTGATAAGACAGCATGACCTCAGCAATGAGCACATTACAGAAAGTGGTGAAAAGAACTTCCCCAGATCTTATTTTCTGTGTCAATCATCTTGTTTGTTTCTATTGTTTTGCGTGTGGG
>JAOXNZ010000044.1:3345427-3359571 GCA_028566095.1 Kryptolebias brasiliensis
ACAACTTGATTTGTTAATATTATTATTATTTTATTTTATTTTATTTTTTTAGTCAAATCACTTGTTTACAGAGATACAGTGAACGTGTCCTCAGTGGTCATTCTAACAAATAACAAATTATTTACATTTAAATAATAATAATAATAATAAATACAGCTGTTGTACCTTTTGTAGTTCCACTGTAGGGTCTTCCAGGTGTTTTCATACCAGGGGGAGCTGGAAGTCCTTGGCGTGTCCCTGCCACACTCAAGGTCTCCTCTTGTTCAGACCTTGAACTTTTCCAAACACGTGCTGATTTGATCCGTTCTGTTTTAACCTCCAGCCGCGGTGTTTTGAGTGTCTTTTGAGCTGCAAGCATGAAATGAATGACAGCGAGGTGGGGGAGGGCAGTCAGCTTCACTCATGATAATACAGGAAAAATGGGATCTCAAAAAGGTTAGAGTGAAACAAGGCGAAGAGTGGTTCATTAAAAGGTCAAAATTGTCAGGTCTTTAGAGCAATGAAAGAGGGTTTTCATGTCATTTTGCTGCTAAAAAATGAAACTTAGTGCAGCATCTAATAAATGATGAACTTGTGCTAAAATCTCATAATATTAAATCCCTTTTTTTATGATTGTTTTTTCTAAACAGACTAACGTCATCCTGGCGATTGATTAGGCTATTAGAACTGAAGTTTTATAAGTGACCAATTTTCTTCTATTTGAGTGAGATCCCTCAATATTGTGTAAGATAACTTTAGTTTTCTAGGTTTGACCAGAACGGTCCTAAATCCAATATTTCTCAAAATAAGATGATCTCAGTTTTAAAGTCTAGGATGAAAGGCAGCGGGCGATATGCATTTCTTCATTTTTTTGAGTAGCTATTTAAAGTTATTGTTCCAGCAGGTCTGTTTCCATGATTGAAGCCACCATCTAAAAAAGAAAGCAGCTCAAGACATCACATCATTAACTAAATATAAGAAGGAAGCTACAACAAGGTTGTGATTTTCCTCTGTTGAATAAAAGTTGGAGCCCCTTATGTAATAAGACCCCTAAAGACCAGTAACACGCACACTTCTGGCTGTGAAGAAACACTTTCAGGGTGTGAGTATAAGTGTGAAACAGTTGTTTTAATTTTTCTATGCACAAATGACGAGGCACTGACATAGCAGAGGAGCCGTCTCACTTCCTATTTATGTGTTGAGAGAGTTGGAGATACTCAAAGGAAATCATCTCAGCTTGTATCCTCGTAGCTCTCTTTGTGTCCCATGTGGCCTAACACTCTGCATATAGTCTATTTTGTTTTAAATTTTAACCTGGAATACACGGACCAGAACCAAACCCAGTCACAGACAAAATTCTACAATCTCACATCTGAAATTAATAGTTTTAGTGTTTTTTAGTTTTACCTGTTTTAACAATATGTCTGCCATCTTTTCTATAGATTACAATAAATAACTTTCAGTCCTCCAATAACATAAAACACAATAATCTTTATTATTGCACCTCACCACTGTCCTTCTGTCCTCATACATGTCCTGTACCAGTTTAACATACTTCTCTGCCACTCCAGATGTCTTCATACAACACCACAGCTCCTCCCTCAGCACCCTGTCATATACTTTTTCTAAATCCACAAGGAGACAATGAAGTTCTTTCTGATCCGCTCTGTACTTCACCATCAGCATCCTCAGAGAAAAAATGGCATCTGTGGTGCTCTTTCTTGGCATAAAGCCATACTGCTGCAAATAGTCACCTCGTGCTTAGGTGTTGCTTCTACAACTCTCTCCCAAATGCTTTGAGTGGCAGAAAGAAATCTTGTTTCACAAACAAGTCTGGACATTTATATATTTTCCACTGCAGAAAAGTAAAATTAGATAAAGACACAGACATGCATGGATTCTGCTCATCGTTTCTACTTTTAGTTCCCATCATCCTGACTCTCAGCCTCGGGTCACAAGGACAGTTGGATGTAACAATAAGCGTCACCCTTTCGCTCTTTCGTTTTGACCTCCTGTCATCCATTGTTTTTTTTTTTTTTCTTTAAACATGGCCTTAGGGAATTCAGTAAGAGTGACCTGTTAAAAAACTCCCGTTATTCACTATGATAACAGTGAAACTCACATCAGTAAGTGCTGACGCTCGGGGCAGTCGCTGCTGGTCTGCAAATTCACCAGACAGATATGTGCGCTGCAGGGAGTTTTGATGGGTTCACTTAAAACATTTACAAATGTATTTCACACTACTGGTTTGAGGAGGAATGTGACATGATTTGGGTCATGAGAACAAAGAAGCAGTGTCGGAAAAAAAAAAAGAAATCAATACTGACCTGGACGAGTGAAAATCTTTTTTTCCTCTCTCTCTCTTTTAATCTTCTTTCTGTACAATTCTCAGTTTCATGTTATCTTATTCTCCATATGACCTGCTTCTAATTTTTCTTAGACAAACACCAATCAAAGTTAAATTACTTTGAGTTTAGCAGATTATTCTCTAATCACACTCACCTGCTCAGCATCATTACAGTGTGGTTGCTGCACAGATCGAGCACCGGTGCCGTTTTGCTCCTGAACCAGAATGGACAGATGTGATCTCTCCAGAGTTTTAGGCTCCAGGGGTTCTGATTCTGAACAGCTAAAAGTTTTTGATTAGCTTTTAGAAGTCATGCCACCAATTTCTTTTTTTCCTCGGCCATGGCCACATAGTCGTTTATGGACAAGGTTTTACTGGGGAGCGTCATTTTTCTAAAATATTTTACTTTTGTGAGTTAAAGCCTAAAAAAAATAAAACATAAAAGCCATGCTGCCTTTGAAGAAATACAAATGGCCAACGTCCTTGTATGCCAAAATTTCAAACAAAGATATTGTGCATTCTGTTAGCGGTCAGAGTATGTATGCAGCTACTACCTAAACATTTTTTTAGGCAGTTTTTGTGCTTGCTAAAGTTGATTAACTGTCGCAGTGATCTTAATTCAGGTTGACTCTAAAAGTTAATCAGTTGTAGACGTACACCCAATTAATAATTTCTGGGAGTTTCGATAAAACTCATCTGTAGTTCATAAGATGTTTTGTTAAATAATCAGACACATATATTACTTGATTGCCCACATTTCATGATATGAATAAAATAAGTCTCTAAAACAGATGATCCTTCAGGACAAAACAGAATAAAGGGAAGGATTTTTCTGCAGCAGTTTGTGAGAACAACAAAGGTTCTATACAAAATACTGCCAGATTCATAAAGAACTAACAGTAGAAATGATTATTGCAGTTTGAAAAGTCTGAACCAAGGAGGTTTAAAGTATCCATATGAGACTTTCCGGTTGGTCCTTAATTATCATGAAGCAGCTGATTGGTTGGATTCTGATTCTTTATGGAGCATATCATCTAATACCCACACTGCACTCCCAATGGCTTTGCCATTTTTTAAAACTGCTTGTAATTTTTAATTTTGAAATGATCTGGTTCATTATTTTGACGCATTATACTAATTATTTCTGGAACTAATGTAACACCACAAAACCTAATACTCTGTGCTAAATTTGTAGCCTAGCTGCTTCATGTGTCGTCTCAATATGCAGAATACACCTCTCTGTCATCCCCACATTAAAATGTATTCTTTGTGATATGCTTTGGTCAAAATACATCAGGTTCATCAAAGTACCATAACCCTCTTTTATAGTTTCACTTTTAAATTAAATGGAGAAATGTACATAAAACATTTGCTTCATTCTTATCAGGGGTGGCTGCTGGAGAAAATTTTTTACCAGCCACCATTTTTCTTTTTTGTGTGTAACGCTTCCTTTGGTCACAAACCATCATTCATCAGTCATCAAAAACGAGTCAGACACGGAACTCGCCATTGTCATTTCTTTTCCATTTTTCATAAAAAAAAACGCTGTTTAACTTTCGGTTCTTCCCTCGATTCCTCTTGAGAAACGTTTATGTTGTCTGCCACTGGCTTAACTCCCGACATGTACCGCCACATTGCTAAAGCTACTGCTCAAATTTTCTCCTTCTTCTGATGGCGTTTAGAGCAAACTAGCAACAACTCATGCACAAAGCTGCCCCCTACAGGTAAGTAGTACAAATTGAACACATTTTGTTTTTTTGTTCAAATTGCAAACCTGCCACGGTGGCTGGTGCGTTGTTCAAATTTACACGCCACTTCAAACATTTACCTGCATTTGGCCAGTGGCGGGTGCCAATTTCCACCCCTGATTATTATCCTGCCCTCCCAAAGGCTGCTATGTTTTTGCCATGTCTGTATGTAAGTGTCTGTTTGTCTGCTAGCAAACAAATTTTATTGAAACTCAGAAAGTAATCAATAAGTAGACATCAACAACTGATTAACCTTTGGAGTCAATGACATTCAAGATGGCCGCCACAGCTAAGCAACCTTAGCAAGCGTAAACATATCAACAAGTCAATAAATCTTACAGATATTGAGCTCAGGTTTGGTGTGGTAGTAGCTGAGGCTGATCCCCAGCACATACTCTGAGCGCTAAGGGATCCAACAAGATTTGTTTTTAAAAATTTGCAAGAGTCAGTTCCGTCTGTCTGTTTGCAAAATATCTCATGAACCAGTCCAGAGATTTTAATGAAACTTTTAGAAAGTAATCATTGAATGAACATCTATAACTGATTAAGTTTTCAAGTCATCCCAATTCAAGATGGCCCTCACAGCTAATCAAACATAATAACACAAAAATGGCTATAACTCCAGTAATTTTAAAGATATTGACCTTAAATCTGGTGTGGTAGTAGTTGAAATTCATCATCAACAGAATCTCTGAGCCCTAAAATATCACTAGAAATCACAATATTATGTGAGATCGCACAAAATGTAATTTAGAAGGTTTGACCAAAATGGCTGCCACCCATAATAGGATAATCTTAGTTTAAAACTCTGGCATGAAAGATGGCGGGCAATATGCATTCCTTTAAAGAATGCCAGGCATTTAATTGTTAAAAAGCATCCAACACACCAAAGACTTTATGGAAATTCAGTTTGAATTCACCATTGATTTAAGAAGAGATCTCATGACGTACTGCTTCCTATTATTGTTAAAAAATCTTTTACATTTCTGATCCTTGTGCAATAATTTCAAGAAAATGAGTTCCTAACCGAGGCGGATTCTTTCCAGTATGACCTGCTGTTCCCTAATTTACTATCTTAGGCGATTGTATTTATTTGTTTAGCCTTGTTATAGATTTTTTCTAATGTAAATATTGATTCTCTATCAAAATATATTAGCTCGAAGTGCACAAATGTACAGTATATAACGCACGTTGGCATTTTCTACGTGTTTGAGCTGAAAATGCAGGAACTGACTAAATCTCTCGCTTGTCTCAGGGGGGTAACGAGAAGGAGGGCAAAGGTCGGTGTGTGTAATTATTATGCGTTTCTCCATTGATTCCCGTATGGAAATTCTCGTTTTGCTTACCCTTGTGCACACTCAAGTCAAAGTGCTGGGTCAGCTCGAGAAGTACGCTCCTAAGGTGGTAATAGTTTTATTGTGAAACTCAAGGGCTCTTTAATTTGATGAATGTTTCAGACTTAAACCCAGCTAAAGGGAAAAAAGGGATCCCTGCAATATTTGCACAAACGGGGTCATCATACAACATATGTTCAATCGATTTCAACAACACAAGAGAAATATACAGTAACTGAACATAATGAAATCAAAACTTTATTTTGTTTAGTTCTGTAACCCATTCATTTCTTTATATTTCGTCTCAGACTTTATGCAGATCTTTTGAAGAGCTCTTGAGCAAAAGCTCCACAGGTTTGCTAAAGGTCTTTAGAAGTTTTTATTCGCAGCTTTTTCAATCATTTCTAGTGAAGTCCTTGTACCTGACCGTTTTCAAAGAAATTATGTTTTTAAGCCACTTGACAATGACTTATGAATCATACAAGGATTAAAAAAAGCTTTTTAACTCAACAGTGAACTACTGTTGTTTCTACACCATACGAAAAAGTGAAAAAAAAAAAAAAAAAGTTTTTTTTTTTGACATTGTATTTTGTACAGCCTGGAAAAAAGGAAATGCTTTGCTCCCATTTCTAAAGCTTGACAGTTTGACAGAAATCACATGGTATTTTTTCATCATCAAGGTGAATACAACCATTTTCTTTACCCGCTTCTTCCTTCCGGGTTGCGGGAAGCTGGTGCCTATCTCCAGCAGTCACTGTGCGAGAGGCGGGGGACACCCTGGACAGGTCGCAAAGTGCAATACAGGGACACAAAGACAAACGAGACAAACAACCATTAACACTCTCACTCTCACCTAGGGACAATTAAGAGTTATCAATGAACCTAACATGGAACGTTTTGGTTTTGTCCCAAAAACTGTAAGGAAATTGGACAAGCAAAATGTAGAGATATGAAAATAGCATTCCTTGAAGGAATGCACGTCACCTTTCGCATTTCATGTCAAACTTTGAAACAAAAATCTTGATTGATTTGTCTGTGCTCACCAAGATTTAGCTCAATATCTAAAAAAATGTCTGAGTTTTATGCATTTTTGTGTTTTCTAAGGTTGGTTAGCTGTTGCGATCAACAGCTGTTGACTCCAACAGGTAATCATGTGTAAATGCACATCCAAGGATTATTTTCTGAGATTTTTATTTAAATCCACCCAGCAGTTTATGAAATATTTTGCAAACAGACAAACAACAAATAGACACAGGCAATTACATGATTGCCCGTCTTTTTGGCAGCAGGCAATAATTAGGGTTGACAAGACTTGTATGACTGTATGTATATTACTTCAAAACAACAATCAAATACTCACATAATATAAAATAATAATATAAAATAATATTTTGAGTTGATCTGCAAATTTCTTGAAGGAATTTATTTTTGAGGGGGTTCATGAACACATTGGACATTTTGATTTGTAATACTGTTTTCTATTAAACAAAAACTGTGAACAAAGTTATACCCAAGGATTAATCCTCATCATTTATCCCAGCAGCCCTGTGGGCTCTTCACTCTGCACTTGAGTGAATCTTCAGTGTCAGTGCGACCACCTGCACTGATTTCTTTTTTTGTAATGAATAAGAATGGATTTTGAGCCCCATTGACGTACTCGTAGCATCCTACTCACCACATGTGTACTGTGAATGTTTGCACACCTTCCTCTGTGATTCCTTCCTAACACACAGACACAAAATAGATAGTTTGCCTCTAATGGTTTTCACTCATTCACAGATAATGCTCTGACAGCGGGGTGTGGTTTCTGTATCAGTCTGGGTTGGAGCCATCAGTGGCGGCACAGTGCTGCAGTCACAGCTGCAGGTAAATTGGTAATTAGTAATCTTGTCTATTTATCTCCCCTGCAGTGAGGCTGGAGTCCCTCCTGGTGATTATGTATGCCAGCAGCCTGCTCTCTCCTGCTCTCTGAGCCTCCAGCCTCCAGCCTCCAGCCTTCAGTTGTTGGCAAGTACCTGGGCTGTGTTGTTTTTAGCTGACAAAATCAAGGGTCTACTCATATTATTAAAGGGATAGTCTAGTCATTTTTGAAGTGATGTTTTAGCAAGTAGTCATCAATAGTTAGTACCATATCAGTTGTAACATCAGCCACAGAGCACCAAGTCTGGGGAAAGAGGCAAAAGTCTTTGTTCAGGCTAGGCCAAATAAATGCCAGTTTTTATAATTTTTAAGGGTTATAAAAGAACTCTTTCACAAAAATGACATCGATGTGAAAGAACTCTACATTTGCTAAGATGGATTAAAGATTATTATTTCTTTAAGATGCAATATCTTTCCTGTTTTTTCACTTTTCAGTCTGTCTATGCAAATTGAATAGAACCACTGTCACAAATGACAATGTCCTAAATTATTTTTCAGAAGGAAAAGATCAGAGATGCCTGAGGGTTACGAATCAACCTAACTGATTCAGTTGGACACGTCTCTTTATTGCCCTTTAAGATGTAATACCTACGCAAAACTTAAATTACACCGTGTCCTTTTTTTATTATTATCCAGTCCACTTCATGTAATATAGGAAATGTCCAGCAGTCGAGCAGAAATGTTAAGCTGAGTCGTGTCAGCAGAGATCACAAAAATGTAAGAGAGAAAAGCAAAATTAGTGGGGTTTTTTGTTTCGTTTTGTTTTTGACAATCTAATGTCTGTCAGAACTCTTTTTTTTCTTTGAGGCTTTTAGTTTAAATAATTCTTTACATTTTCATTTGCAATTTAACAGAGACAACCTGTTGTTTAAGCACCAGCTCCTGTCTAGCGGTTAAACCACAGAAGTAGATAAACACAATAAAAAAAGCATATATGGGTTTTGAAATGTGTTAATTATCACCCTCTGCTGAAGGTGGAGTGATGATGTTTTGGCCATGTCTATGTGTGATACTGAGCTAAAATTTGATTTGTAGTACTTAAGAATCACCCCAAGTTCGGATATGCGCCACAGCTAATTGGCATTAGCCAACACAAAAATAGCGGTAGCTCAGTCAGTTTTACAGATATTGAGGTAAAATTTGGTGTGGTAGTAGCTAAGAGTCATTCCAATAAAAAACTCTGAGCGATAACACATCTCGCAAGATCTCACAATATCACATGGGATCAAACATAAGGTCATTTACAAGGTTTGACCAAAAAGCCTTAAACTTTGTCCGTTTTCAACATGATTTCAGTTTAAAACTCAAGCATGTAAGGCAGAGAGTGATATGCATTGCTTTACAGAATGCTAGGCCTTTAATTGTTTTAATCACTATTTTTTAAACTCTCCTATACTTTGAAACTGGTAACCTAAATTTACTTTAGAAGTAAATGGAACATCAAAACAGAACAAGGAGAACATGCCGAATTGTGCAGCACTTCAGTTGTCCTTCGTGTCAAATTTACTGAACTTGAAATAATTAAATGTCACAAATAATCCAGAATAATTCTAGCTCTTCCTTGCAAAGAAGTGTGAAGAACTATCCTACTTGGTGTCACTCCTGAGAGGAGTTGGTTTGATGAACAGGGTTTTGCCTTTGATTACAATCCCCGGAAGGTCTATTCGACACTCAGCATATTCACTCCTTTCATTCCCCTTTCCAAGATATTGATGTTTACATGTGGCTTTTCCCAGGTGTCACTCTCAGGGGTAACCTGAACAACTCCTCCCATTGCTCAGGTCGATTCCCCGCTCACCCTAAACCAGGGGATGCTAAAGTAATCCAGAACAGATTAAAGGGGATCACCGGAGGAAATGTGTAGTGGAAATCATTGTTTAAATGGTTTAAAACAGATTTGTAGAAGTTCTATAAATGCCAAATCAGCTCACTTTAGAGTTGGTACATGATAATTACAACTAGAACAACACAGAGTCAGAGCTTATTTTACCAGTTTAATGAATGAACTGTTTGTGATCTGAGGAGAACAGATCTATAAGAACCAAACAAAGTAATTATTGTATTCTTTTACTTGCCTAATATTTTTCTAAGATCTTCTTGTCCCCAGTGACACAAAATGGAAGAAGTGTCCATAAAATGGGGGAATAAATATTTATTAACTTTCCACAATATGAATTTGTAAACCTAATTAATAGTTGATTATGAGTTGAGGTCTCAATATATTTGGAAGGCATAGTCATGTATTAATGGCATCTGATGGGTGGTTAGGATAAAACATTTATTACACTAAAGAAATAGTTCAGATCTTTTAGGTTTTTAAAATTATTTTTAAATTTAGAATTAAACTCCAAATTAAATAGAGTTTAATTCTGACTGAACTGATGAGCTGATGGCTAGTTTGAGCAGGTTCAAGATCAAAATGAATCAATGTAGTTCTAAAACAAATACAACCTAAAAAAATAAAAAATAAAAAAATCTATAGTGGTTCCTGGAAAAAAGATTTCTGGACCTTGACACAGCTGTCGGTTTTACATTCTGGCAGAAATATTGCGATATTCCTGAAATGTGTCAGAGTGCACCAGGAGTGCTACAGGTAGCTGCTGCTGTCAGTTTTTGAGCTTGTAAGTAACCATAGAATCTTATGTAAAAAATCATATTATGCAAAATTGACAGTTATGAAAACCCTTTTCAAATACAGTAGCATTTGCATGAAGTGCTATAAATTTGTGAGATTGGAGCTGTTTTAAGACGGTAGATATCCTCTTTGATCTTGATCCCATTAGAGCGAGCCATTAGCTCGTCAGTCTGGACAAATTTAAACCGGATTTCTGTCAACTACTTCTGTCTTCTACTTCCAACAACTTTAGGCTTTTATAAAGTTAATAAGCTCATCGTCACACCTGGCTATGTCTGCACATGAACGATGCTGATTGGTCAAAATTACCCTTTCTCAACTAAAACCACTTAGCAGAGACATCAAGATGGATTCTTTCATAATTGTAGTCTTCAGTTTTCATATTTGTAAGTTAAATTTTGCCTGTATGCTTTGTGGAAGCTGTTGCACATAACTTCTCAGTATCACAGAGACAAGAGTGATAAGTGGGTTATGTAAGAGTTTTCTTGTTCCAGTATAAAATAAGGGCTACAACATCCTTACAAATTCACCTGTATTTTGTGCACCAAATCTCAGTATCTAAACGGGAAAAGAACATTTAACAACTGACAAAGATACACACAAATTCGATACATGGGTCAGGTACAAGAATTTTGTGCCTCAAGTAGGATTGTTTAAAGTGGATATTTTAGCATCTCCTCCATGTTTCATAGCTGAAAATGCACCGAGATTCCATTCCAGGAAGTTTTATTGGTGTCAGCCTGTTATCTAAATCAAAAATCAATGGGGTTATTTTGGGAACCCTGTCCAGAGTAAGAATAGCCAGGAGGCCTGCAGTGCCAAACAGCTTGCTGAACCAAAAGCCTCAGATCAATAGGTTAGTGAATTATGCATGGTTTCCTGGTGCAGTACAACTCTGCAAAAGCCTCCTGTGCCGCTGATACCTGCCTTCACATTACGTTTCATTTGTATGAGCACAGATATGAATTCAGTACATTTGTCTTTACCCTGCCTGAACAATGTTACCATTATGTTTGTTTGTTTTTTAGGGCTTTTATGTGTTACTGCACCTGATGACATGTGACAAGGCAAAAGGACAATAATGTTTTTGGTCGTGTCTGTGCATGTGTTTTTGTATGTCTGTAGTATTAGCAAAATATCTCATGAAACACTGGATGGATTTCATTGAAACTCTCAGAAAGTAATCTCTGAATGTACATCTACAACTGATTAACTTTTGGAGTCAACCTCATTCAAGATGACAGCCACAGCTAATCAACATTAGCCCACACCAAAATGGTTAGAACTAAGATATTTCACTAAAATTTGATGTGGTAGTAAATCAGAGTCATCAACAACATATACTCTGAGTATGACATTTTGTAATGTTGTATGAGATTGTACATAACATTGTTTTCAATATTTGACCAAAATGGCTTTGTCTTTGTCAACATAAGATAATTTTAGCCTAAAACATGATGGGCAGTATGCATTACTTCAAGGAATGCTAGGACTTTAATTTACAAAGGAGCATATAAAACACCCTGGTCCTTTAGTCTTAATCCTTCAGGGCAGAGTTAGACCATGCAAATCTGTCACTGAGTTGTTATCACAAAAATCTCCCAACAGCTTTTATTTTAAACGACAAAACACAGCGACACATTTTTATAATTAAAACTTTGGCTCTATTTCATTTATTTTTCCAGGCATGGCTGTTCGTTCTCCACTTTAATGGCTATTCAAATTGATTTAACTTTTGAAATTGTCATGACAAAATAGGTTAGCTGCTGCAATTACAAAAGTTCTAATTAAAAGCTAAATGCAAATATATTCATAATTATGTTGCTGTCTTATCTGTTTCATGGCTGGTGTTACTTTTATTCAGGCAGGGGGGACATAACCACAAAAAAGAAAAAGAAAGATGGAGAAGGAGGAGGTGTAAAATAAAGCCCCTCAGTGTGATCTAATTAGCTGTCTACCACAGATGACACTGTACTCTGACATGTTCCCTGTCACAGCATCAATTAGCTGGCCAGATCTTTACCACAGTGTTAGTACTTTAATCACACACATGCCACACACAAAATATTACAAAGAGAAAATGAGGTCATTCTGACATATTTACATAGCACTTACATTTGGTCATACTACTTACTGGTGACAAGTCTTCACACTTTAATGGAGTTTTGGTCAACTAGATGTGCTATAAGCAGCAGCTGACAGTAGGGTTGGAGAAGGTTGGATTTTATCTCAAAAGACAAGAACATACCTTTTTGAAGAGTCTGGATAAAGCCTGACTGTAAATGCAACTCCAATTTAGAAAATGTTGGGACATTGTGTAAAACACTTCCACAAATCATTGTCTGTAAACAGAGTTCACCGGGACATCCACAAATGCTGCTTAAAGGTCTATCAGGCAGAGAAGAAGCCAGATGTGACACCATCCAGAAACGCTGCCGTCTTCTCTGGACCAAAGCTCATTTCAAATGGACTGAGGCAAAGAGGACAACTGTTCTGAGGTCAGACGGATCCAAACCATGGACGCCATGTCCTCCGAACTAAAGAAACAGCAGCATGATGGAGCAGTTGTTAGTAGGTCGCAGGTTCACCTTCCACCTGGGGTCTTTCTCTGTGGAGTTTTCATGTTCTCCTCATGCATATGTGAGTTTTCTCCAGGTACTCTGGTTTCCTCTCACAGACCAAAAACATGCATGTTAGGTTAATTGGTAACTCTAGATTGTCACTAGGTGTGAGTGAGAAGGTGAATGGTTGTCTGTCTAGTTTGTCTCTGTGGTCCTGTGATGGACTTGCAACCTGTCCAGCTGGGATAGGCACCAGCTCTCCTGTGACCCTGCATGGATAAAGTGGGTCAAGAAAATGGATGGATGGAGATTTGCAAATCATGCATTCTGTTTTTATTTACTTTTTACAGAACATCCCAACGTTTTTTAAAGTGGGTTGTAGAAATAATATAAGGATATCTACTTTATTTTTTAAAAAAGGACTAATTACCTTTTGTATTTTTTTACCGTTTATATGGTAATATTCAAGTGAACAGAGCTCAAGTACTTTATGTCTCCATTTTTTTTTTCTTACGGACATGATTTTCTGCTTAGTAACAATATTCTCAATTGAAGCAGCAAAAAGATTTCATATTTTTACATTTTAGTCATTTTGTACATTTACAGTTTTCTTGGACTAAATCCTTCACTTTTGTAGTGGAAATTTTATTGCTTATGTTCTTATACTCCAGCATAAACATATTCAATGACTGATGTTATTCTTTGACTTCAAAAAATACATACAATATGTACATTAAAGAAACAACATGCTTATATAATATAATGTAATGTAATGTAATATAATATATGCTGATATAGGCATTAAATAACTAATTACAGCTGAAATTGTTAGAAAAAAATAATATTTAAACATGCAGCAGCAAGATATGACTGTCAGTACTTGAAAAGATTATTTGAGGTTTATTTATTATTTATTTGATTTTAATCAAGGCACTGTCCAGAACATAAAACTTGTACTGGGATCATCCTGTGTGGACGGTGTGCCCACTTTGGCTTCAACTTCTGGATTCCTGAATGGAGTCCAGTATTTTCTTACTTGTCAACTGACTTGACGTTCTGTCTGGACTTGGATCGGAGTCTCGCTGCTTTAAAGCATCTCTGGTAGTTTGTGGATGGAAATGAACGAAATTAGAAAGACCAGAAGGCATGACTTTAGTCTTAAGAGAAAGCTGGTAATGCAAAAGGATTTTCCATCTGTTGTACTGAAAACATACCAAACTGTGACTTTAAAACCAAGCTACAGTTGAAATCAGAAGTTTACATACACCATATAAAAAGACGCATATGTATTTTTTCACCCTATCTGACATGAAAATAAGAAGAAACTTTCCCCATTTTAGGTTAATTAGGATTTTCAAAATTATTTCTATTTGCTAAATGCCAGAATAATGGGAGAGAGAATGTTTTTAAGGCAATTTCTATTACTTTCTTCAAAATCAAAAGTTTAAATACACTTCATTAGTATTTGCAAACATTAATTTGGCTTTTTTATGTTTTTTTTAAAAATAATGGCTACTTCCTGGCAGAGTGGCCAGTCCATGTCGATCCAGGACTCGTTTCACTGTGGATAATGACTCACTCTTACCAGCTTCAGCCAGCATCTTCACCAGGTCTTTTGCT
>JAOXNZ010000044.1:3419777-3429826 GCA_028566095.1 Kryptolebias brasiliensis
CTGCTGGAGATAGGCACCGGCTGCCTGCGACCCGGAATGGAGAAGCGGCTAAAGAAAATGGATGGATGGATGGAATACTGACTTGAGTAACAGACATTTTTTTTAAGGTTGCTAGCATTTATAAGTCTTGGCGCCAGCTTGAATTAGGTTGACTTCAAAGGTTAATCAGCTGTAGAGATATAGCCAATTAATATTTTATGTTTCATTAAAATTTGTCCACTGGTCAATGAGATATTTTGCTTACAGACAGACAAATGAACACACACACAAACACAGGCAATTACATAATTATCCACCTTTCATGGCGGTAGATGAGAATTAATGCAAAACATCCTGCTGAGTTTCATGAGTGTTTATTTTTCTTAATGGTAACTTTACTTTCAGGCCAAGAAAAGTATCAAGCCTTATACCTTTTTGTGTAACATTGTACACATGTTAAAAAATACAACAGTTTTAGTGAACTGCAAAGCTGAATCCTGTCCTCAAAAATACCCTAACACGTCTCTTTTTAAGATTTCATGAAGCGGTTTCTTTGATGGGTTGCAATTTCTCTGAATCGTTTCACTTTTCAAGTGTGCTTCGCATCCAGTAAGTGAGCCTGTCTGGGCTGGGTGTGCTCGCCTGACAGAGCCAATCTGGCTGCGTGTGGGCACTGATGGCATTTATGTGTACATTTTCAGGATGTGTTAAGGAAACCTAGCAGAAAGATGTTCTACCGCAGACAGAAACGGAGCTTTCTCTGGGCTTCAGGAAAGATGGATAAATGATTGGACAGGAAAGAGGGAATTAGTGGAAAATAGTTAGGACGTTACAGCCTGACATTTTGCAGTCTCTTAACCCTCAAACTTTATGTTTTAAAAATAAAAAGCCACAACAGAGGTCAATGTGGCTAGAAAAATTGGTGGTCAGATGAAAAAGTACAAGCAAACATGTATTTAAAAAACACAAGGTTTACCATTTTTAGTCTGCAATATTTTATTCAGATGGGACCTTGTTTTCGTCAAGCCAACAGAGAATTTATGCTCATAAAGGATAATACTTCTGAAAAGATTTCCTTTCAGCAAGTATCACTGGGTCATGGAAACTAGGGGTATCGAGGATGCTACAGTACCTTCTTGTGGATAACAAGAAATGAATGAATGAGTAATGCTATGTAAGTTTATAATCCAAAATCTATACTTTTGATAATGACTTATTAATAGGGGAAATTAAGTTCCTGATTTGTCAAATTCCTTGTTGTGATAGTACAGCTTTTATCACTTCACATGTTCTCACATTGCCCCCACTGCTATGCTAGTTGGTGAGTCAAAATTGTGGAAAAATAAGCAAATTTTCAGTTGAAGTCTCACTTAATTCTGAGCGTTTGTGACCAGTGACCAAATTTTGAAAATCACAACCTATTCTTGGTTTGCAAAACAGTTTAAAAACTATTCTAGGTCTATTCTAGGTCATGCACATTATTTTGTTGCCCATCTCTGCTCCACATTGTACCCACCTTGGCCTGCTTGGTACCTACTTTGGCAGCTACCCCTAGGTTCATGATCTAATCCCATAATTTTAAAATTTTTGTATAAGTACCACTGGTGGTTCTCAGGATTCTTCTAGTGGTTCTCTGAAGAATTTTAGGTATCGATTATTTACTAATTAAATAGCCATAAGTTTGAGAACTGCTGTTTTAATCTACTATAGTAGAAGATATGGAACACTTTTTAATAACTATTATTTCTTATTGGCATAGTTTTTAAACCTGGACATTTGGGGCTGTACCCTCGTATCTTCCTCTCATAAGGTGAGCCCCCATGCTTGTGTGAAAATACATTTCTAGTGTTTTAAAATTATGAAACCTAAAAAATGAGATGTGAAACATTTTGAGACTCTCTTTAGAATGTTGGTTGTAAACTAATCTCCAACAGTAGCAGCCCAGTGAGATACTGGCTTTTCAGAGGATTTGTGAAGAGCAGTAGTAATCAGTAATGAAGGTTTTCATGAATTATTGACATTTTAACATGGCAACCATGACCTCAACTGGATCTGCCTGAACTAAATCATGATATACTTTCCATATACGTATGTGCAAAATAGTGAATATAGTGCATGTGCTGTAGATCAAAATATCAATCAAAAAGTACCACATTTTTAAAGTTTTAACTTGGCAAGATCTGTGATTGATTTTATGATACACTCAGCTCAGAAACTAGCTTGCTGGGCAAAATGTTATTATCTGAGATTCAGTGATGTTTATATCTAAAAACAGAGAAGCCAGAATGTAAAATAGTTGCATATTTTCAGATCAGATTTCTTCGAGCTACTGTTTCAAGGTTTAACTCCTGATTCAAAGCAGATAAAAAAAACTTCACATGCAAAAATTTAAAAAAGAACATCTTTCATTCAAAAGATTCATTCATGATTATGATGCAGGTCACTAAATATTTTATTGGTTGTTTCATACAAATAAAAACAGTATTGATATTGAAATGAGCACTCTTGGTCAGTGTTAGTTTATCTGTTTATCAGTTAGAGGAATGAAGCTGTTGCACATTTTGACCAATAAAACAAACGTCAACAACACAAAGCAATAAAAGACCCCCCTCCCCCCCCACACACCCACTCATGTTACCTGTATCTGAGATTAAAAAATATCATTTGAACACATCTCAAAAACTATGTCAAAGAAGCAACTGGAACATATCTACACATGTGCACAGTACATAATGGAGAGTCAATACCATATACTCATAACATTCTAAAGGAATTTGGAAGGCTGGGCAGATAGATAAAACAAGGCAAAAACATAAAACAATGTTGCAAATGAAGAAATGAAGCCAAAAATAAAAGAACCTCTAGACTTGATAGTGTTGCTTTAAGCTTCATGCTTCCAAAACTAGCAGAAGCATAGACGGTTACTGTTGAACCTCTTACTGACAGACTAGGAAGTGAGTGAACATGGTAATTCCACATATCCAACAGATTCAATGTGTTAAATCAGTTGAAAAAAGTGCAAATATGACCCAACAGTGCTGACAGTGTGGGACACAGAAAAAAGTAAATAAATCCAGTTGTTTTTTGTCTGTTCTAACAGTCGCCTGTCAGCTTGGTGAATCCCAATTTTCCAACCATTTGGAGACCTACCCCTATCTGTAAAAACTCATTGCTTTCCTGGAAGAGGTCACTCCTATCAAGATAGAAAGATTTCACCATAGGATAAAGGTGATTACCCAAAGCACCTTTGTATTGATTTGGAGCAACACTTCCCCTCTACAGGGAACAGCTGGACCCGTACCATAACAACCAAAAAAAAAAAATAGAAAACACAGAAATGATATCTTTTTATTGTTGGAGTCAATTGTTCACACTATTCTTTAATTAGTCATCTATCTTAATGTATTATATAAACATAATCCCATCAGTGCTGAAAAGTGCAGCTAAAGAATTAAGGTTTGAAATACATAATACAACTCGGTACGTACCTGGTATGTACCCAGTATGTAACCTTTCAGTAAGAGTACAAAGTTGCATCATAATACAACCTGGTGGGACGTACTGGCTATATATTTGGCATGTACCAGCTATAGATACATGGTAAGCACCAAGTACCCAGTAAATATCCAGTATGTACCTGTAAGTATCAGATAAGTACCCAGTACATAAATGGTAAATACTAGGTACATACTAGGTAAATACCCGGTAAATATCCAGCATTCCCAGTAAGTATCCAGTAGGTGTACAGTACATACTCAGTAAGTACTAGGTAAGTACTTGGTATGTATTAGGTGAGTACCCAGTACATACCTGGTAAATACCAGTTACTTACCCTGTAAGTATCCAATATGTGCAGAGTAAGTGTAGGAAAGTACCTGGTACATACCCAGGAAATACCAGGTAAGAACCTAGTGCTCACCTGGTAAGTACCAGGTAAGTACCCAGTAAGTACCAGGTAAGTACCCAGTATCTACCCAGTAAATATCTAATACGTACTGGAGTACATACCCAGTAAGTATGTGGTGCATATTTGGTAAGTATCCGGTACCATATATTATGTATTGCTGTCACAATTAGAAAGCAGCTGTCCCTCATCACAGAGACCATTCTCTGCCTCATGGGTTTTACTGCCAGTGCAAATGACAAATTGCTCAAACTTGAAAAATAAATAAATAAATATATCTTTTTAATCTTACTCAGGTTCTTCAAAGAGTTTTTGCATTTGTGTTTCTCATTCTTACATGCAGCACTTTCTATCATCTATCTCATCCTCTACATGCAGTGCTTTTAATTCCCAAGCACATTCAGGCAATAGGAGTGAGAGGTGGGTTTAATTTATTGGCCTAAGACACTTTTTCATGTTATAGGGCTGGGGATCGAATTTTTGACCTTTCAACTAGAATAGAAGTACTCAGCCACTTAGCCACGGTCACCCTCAAGGTGGTTTTTCCTTTTATCTCTTTCTACCTATCCTCTCTTCAGCAGGATTGTTTAACTAAGACAAATCTCGTTTTTTGCTCCTTATATTTCCTGTGGGACGTTGATGGTTAAGTGTAGGATAAGGATAAACAACTCTGAATTTATTCATCTCAAATCTGGGCTATGTCTCATTTTCATGGGAGAGGGAAAAAACAACTAAACTGCAGGTTAGTTTTTGACACAGAAATACTATTGATAATGATTACCCAAAAATACTAACTGTGTATTTTTCTGCTTCAAATCAACTAATTTACTATGACTATTGTTTGTTTAGGATCCTAATACAAAGGCTATTTATTGTCTGCTACTGTGAAAGGTTAGCAAAATATCTCAGGAAGCAGTGGACAGATTTTAATGAAGCACGCAGAAAGTAATCATTAGATGTACATTTACAACTCATTAACCTTTGGTATCAACCCAATTCAAGATGGCTGCCAGAGCTAATTGACTTTAGCAAACACAAAAATGTCTATAGCCCAGTCAATTTAACAGATATTGACATGAAACTAGGACTGGTAGTAGCTGAATGTCCTCTCCAGCACATACTCTGAGCAGTTACAGATCACATGAATATGCATTCCTTCAAAAAATGTTACAGACATGGAACTTTAGTTGTCTTGTATTGAGAAAATCATTTTACAAGTGTTGCAGCATGTCCAAGCTACAGGGTGCCTGCATCTTAAGGTAGACACTAACTGGACTGCGACTAGTTGGCAAATGTTTTTTTGCAACTGAGTCTCCAGAATGTCTTGCAATATTTGAGGTGGTTCCCAGTTTCCTTGCATGAATTGCACAGATGTGCAGTCCAGTTGCTTGAGTTTTGAACATGAAAAAAAAAAATCAGATTTTGCTACAAATTTTCTCTTAATATAGTGACAGAGTCAACGCAGGTGTCTCAAACCCATCTCAAGAGCACTAGAGCTGTATTTTGACATCTGCATGGGAGGCAACACCTGAGGCAAATGTACAGGTCTAAAAACCACACTGATGATGAATAACAATTATTGAAAAAGTGGTCCAAGTGGTCTCCATTTCTAAAGTATACTTCAGTAGATTAAATCATAAATGTAGGGGTAGGCTGGGTACAAAGCAAGCCGAAGTGCATACGGTGTGAGTGAAAATTGGCAACAAAATATTGTACGTGGCAAAAAAATGCAGTTTTGGATGCTATGCACACAATAACAGATAAAACTGGCTGCTTAAAATGTGCCCACACAGCTTGCTGGTCGCTTGGTCACAGACACTCAGAATTCATTGAGACTGTAATGGAAATTTTGTTTTATTTTTTTTCTTGCAATTTTTTTTTTACAGTTTTAAGTGTCTAACTAGTCTCCAACAGTTGCAACTCAATGAGAAACCCCCTTTAGAGCTGTTTGTTTCAGACTGGAATAACAACAATTTGATGAAAAATGTAAAGGTAGGCAAGGGATAAGAGAAGTGTTTGATAAAGAGAAAAGTGACACAATGAACATGGCTGATATGAATTATTTCATTACTGATGTTAATATAAGCTTCTAAAATTTAATATTTTAAAAATTACTACTCATTTTCTCCCTCTACTGGGCAGGTGAAGGGTGACATCTTTATGATATCCTGCTGGGAGAGTCTCTCATTAATGCTTATGGAGGGACCTTGCAGATAACCTCTCACTGCAATTAATCCAACCAGTCTTAATTATCTCCTTATGAAAGCCAGGTAATTCTTCACTTTGCTCTTCTCTGGCACAGAAAAAAAATCCATGTCCACAGAGAGCATGGAGTGAGAGGTAAAGATGTTTTTATAATAATCCCCCAAAATTCCAACAAAAAAAAATATGTCTTCTTTCTAACTCTATCCTGCTGCCTGTCTCTTTTTTCCCTCCATCCTCCCTCCTACCTGGTTGGCAGTCCCGCTGACAGGAACTGTCGAGTGAGAGATCTCTCCAGCAGCAGACGGCGGTGACGCCTCATCAGACTGCCAGCGAGCCCCATGGCCCCTCATGGCGCCACAGCTGGGTGGATGGACATGATCACTCACTCACAGACAGGATTAACCCTCCCCAACTGCATCTGTCTTTGCCGTCCTGTTCCTAATCTCTGTCCCCCTGGCCTCGGCTTGTCTCCCTGCTTCGAGCTTGTCTCTTATCCCACCGCGCTCATGTACATGTCGCAGCGGTGTTAAGCTGAGACAAAGAAAAGAGTAGCCCGAGTTCTTAAGACAACTATTTACTGAGCAGGCTCTCTCAGCGTAGAGAGCTTTTTTCGTTTCCTGCAGGACTGTGATTTAAGAATACTGCTGTGACATTTTACGACAGCATAAAACTATGCTGGGTAATTGCGGCCATTTGGAGCTCATTAACTAACACCTCTGTGTCCAGGAAAATGAAACTATTTAAATTATTTTTGCATAAAAGAGAAAAGAAGAGATAAAAGGTTCTACAATACCTTATTCTCTATATCCCATATTAATTGTCTTTTATGATTTTAAAAGAAGGCATTACATGAAGTTCTTTAAAACATACTGCATGTTCAAAGTTTGTGAGCTTGTTTTTGTCGGAAAGAGAGTTAGGAGAGGACTATCATTTGACTTTTATACCATTAAAACTCATCCCATTATGCTCTCTAAAATCCGACAGTTATCTGAAGTTTCACTGGAAGTGCACTTCTTAATTTAACTGTCATTTGCAGCCCAACTAAGCAGAACAGAGACCTAAAAAGCATCTGAATAGTCTTTAGTCTGACTTGAATATTTTTGTAAAAACAGTTCTTAAATTTTTTTCTCCATTTAATCTGATTTTAGATATGTTTTAGCTTTGATCTCTAACGATGGCTTGTTATTGTGAATTTATATCATAAAACAGCACATTTTGCAAAATGGCATAACCATAATACTATAGATCATGATGCTTACATAAATACTCGATCATTATTATCACCTGTCATTAAAAGGCAAAACTGGAGCGATAACGTTTTTGCTCATGTCTGTGTGTTTATCTGTCACCAAAATATCATATAATATGAACCGCTGGACAGATTTTAATAAAACTCTCAGAAAGTAATCACTAATTAATGTTTGGAGTCAACCAGATTCAAGATGGCCCCCACAGTCAACTGACCTTAAAAAGAAACAAAAAAAAAAAACACAGAAATGGCTCAAATTAAGCTAAAATTTGGCTGACAGTCATTCACAGCACACCCTGCAAGTGCTAACAGACCATGCAAGATGAAACTGTGTATGTTATTTTCAAGGTTTGACCAAAATAGCTATAACTTTTAAACACTAAAATTAAGCAGTACTAGGCCTTTAATTACTGTTGTATTCACCAGCAAAAAAGGACTAGTATTGTCTAAAATGCAACAGATGTAGGAGGATGCTTATGCCTATAAAACAAAACATATATATACATTTTTGCGCTGTTTGATTAATCAAATATGTTATTATGTAATCAATAATCAACTAATCAAATATATAATAGAGTAGAAAAACTAATTCTCAAGCCACTGTGTGAAAACAAAGAAAGGATATTTCCAGTGGGAAGTTTAGTGCTATCTTCAAAGCTTGTTCATTTCATGGTCACAGTCATTTATTTTTCAGTCATGCGAGGTTCACACCACAACACTGACAGGCGTCTCATCCTGTGCTGTAACACAGCAGCCCGGCCCACTCTGCCTGCACTATTCACACCATCTGAAGCTTTTACTTCCCCAGTGGACACAGAATAGTGTCCTGCTGAGCTGCTTGATAGAGACAGCTCACGTTTATCACAAGCAAAAGGTGGGGGTGGGGGGGGGGTTACCGATGAGGAGGAGGGGAGTGACAAAACAGCACATCAAAGTGTGGTAGCAGTACAGTTACTCACACATGACCCCAGTGGTTCTGCGCTCCCATTCATGCATGCACTGGGCTCTCACATGCACAGTTCACATGTAGGGTTTGCACATTTTGCTGTAAGAGCAATGTGATATGTTTTCTCATTACACTCCCACAGAGTCCCTGCTTTGCAACTGGGTCACTGGGAACTGTTTTGGGTTGATTTTTCTCTACTTTTGCTGTGATTAATGGGCAGTGCAAAGAAAACTAGATATTTAGGCATAAACTTGGTACCCTATATTTGTTACATTATGACTTTACCAAACTTCATGGGTAAGCCTTTCTTTTTCTTTTTTCTTTACTTTTTACTGCTTAATATAATTTTAGGTATTAGGCTTTTTCAGCTGACACCTGAAACCTGTCCCACATTTATCTATGTGGGTTTTACAGTGCAACACAAATGAATTGGATCATAATTTTAACAATAAAAAATATGTTAATAAAATCTACTTTAACTTGAAAATCAATGAAAGCAATATTTAAAAAGTAAAGATAAGCAAACCAAACCCAGTACAAAGGTGTTTTTCCCTTTTTGTCCATACTCCACATACCCTATCACATCTGTTTCCCCGTCTTGCATCATTTCAGGCCTGTTTGGGTGGGGGATACTGCCATGGAATAATGCCTTTCAGAGTCCTGACCACAGTCTTTACCTGACTCATCTGTCCCTCAGCTCTTCAGCAAGTCAGCAAAAGGGTCTAGGGTATTCCTTAGCTAAACTCTGATGTCCATCCAGCTCTGATTTTAATTTGCCTGTTTTGGACTTAGCTGACATGGACTCCATTCACATCCCATCAGCCTCAAAGGTGCTGATGTTACAGCAGTCCTGAACTTTCACGGCTTTTCTGTTGGTGTTTTTTGTTTCTTGGCCATTGCTGTTTAGCTACCTGTTCAAGCTGGCATTTTTAAGTTTTTGTGTTCATGTTCTCAGTTTTTCAGTTCCACACACCTGGGGTCTATCTCTAATCAGCTCAACTGCCTCTACTCAGTAATCACTCCTCCCAACATATGTAAGCTCCTTGGTTTTACTCAGCGTTTGAGCAGTAGTTTTTAGGTTTTTGCTCATGCACCTCATTGCCAGGTTGTTCTTTTACTAAAGTTTATCAAGATATTCAGCCTCCAGGTCATTACTCAGAGTGGTCTAACCTGCCTGCTGGTCTTACAAACTTCTTCTTGACCAGTCTAATCAGTAAACTATGACAATAGATTCATAATTTTTTTATCAAACCTAACGTGAATGCTGAATCAGCTTTCACACAATTAATACTCTTATCAGTTTTTTCCTGGTTAAGATTGCCTGCCAGAGCAAATGTTTTAACTGCATTCAGTTTTTAATAAATTAAAAGTTTCATACTAAAAATAACTTAAAGCCTAATTATCTTAAATTTAAAGCCAAACTTAAACTCCAAACTCTTTGCAAATGCTTTGCTTCAGGGATGCAACACCTGTCTGACTTTCTTCAGCAGCCTCTTCTTATCAAATGTTCCACCTATATTACTGGAACAAATTGTGCATAGACCAGACAGACCGATAAGCATTTCATTTTAGCAACATACATCTGCCTTCATTTAGTTGAATGCAAACATATGGCAGGTAGAGTAGAAGTGTTTTTTATATAATAAATGAAAAACTGAATATTTTAATAAGCAAAAGTACATTTAAAATTTTAATCCAGAATGGTAATTACAGTGTTATTTTTTAAATATATATTTCTATATATACCCATTCCGGCGACCTGCTTC
>JAOXNZ010000044.1:3437401-3452045 GCA_028566095.1 Kryptolebias brasiliensis
GTTTCACTTTTTAAATGGAATTACTGAAATCAATCTACTTTTTCATGATATTCTAATTTTATGACCAGCACCTGTATCTTTCTAGATCATTGGGTAAAATTGGAGCTTGGAGTGACACATTCGGGTACATAGCATCTGTGTCATGATCCCACCCTCTTTTTGGGAAAACAAACCCTCCAGTTTGACTGCCGGTAAATAAAACTCCTGAGGTCTATGCGACAAAAACAGCATTTGACAGAACATTTCTTCAAAGTTGACTGGACTATCCCTTAAAGGCATGGCACTGCTGTTATTTTCCATTTGACACCAGCAGTTTTACACCTTTTGTTGTCCCCTAAAAGGGAGCGTGACTGTTTGAAGAAGAAGGAAGCAACACAGTGTTTGATAATATGCACAACAGAGAAGCTTCTGTTCCCCACAGGTAACCAGTGACTCCTTGTCATTTTAGCAAATTATATATGATTTTTTTTTTCATTTCACTTATTAAAAATAGTTCAGAAAGTAATTAGGAATATATCTGCAATGCAAATTCAATTCATTCTACTTGAACTGATCACAATCCTCTTGAAGGTTAGAATGAGAATCAGGGGGATATGAGAGAGAGAGACAGAAAGCGTGTTGAGAAGGAGGAGGATGCAAAGGGAAAAGTTGTGGGGTGAGTTAAGAGGACCCTTGGCAGCAGCTTTAAGAGTCATAGATAAAAGTGAGGAGGTAATGTGACTAGGCTGAGCAGGTGAGGAGCACTGAGATCAGCCTAGAGGAGAGATAATTACACAGAAGCACAGGGATTACCATGATTCTAGATGAAGTGGAAAAGCCATGCAAAGCATATTATTATGATGAGAGGAAGTAGAACTAGATCTGTATATAATTTATCCTCTGTGGCAGCATGAGAAGGAAGGATTGAGGAACTTATTTATCCCTGGAGGAGTTCAAGGTATTTAGGCCTAAATAACAACTAGGGAGACATCAAAGTGTGTCAACCACAGAACGTTCTCCAACCTCACTGAGCACCATAAATACCACAAGTTTAGAAAACAGATCTATTAAACTGCAAGATGCTACATATTTTATTGTGATGTTTTAAAAAATAAGTTTTGAAAAGTTTTATTTCAAATGTACTTCCATGTTTTTAATTTTTTTTACAGAATGTGGAATCAAACATATCAAACATTAGGTTTGTCTAGAAGACAATACACATATAGGTATGCATGTGGAATATGTGTTAAAAAATCCATATATGACTCAGGCTTTTTGTTTTGGCATCACAGTTTCAAAGACCAATTTAATTTACATGTCATTCCATTTTTATCTGCTCATGCCTGGCTCTACAATAGAGCATAAATCTTCCCTAACACATTTCTGCCAGCTGTGTTGGTGAGTAATTAGCCATAGTAGGTTATCAAATTAGTCTCAGAGGAGAATATTCTGTTCATGCCCTGACATGGTGCATCATAGACTTGTAGCAGAGTTTTTAAATTCTCCACATACCTAAAAATTTGGTGATGACGTAGCCTTAATTGGACTGATTGTTTAGCATGTTGTTACTTCTTGGGTACCTTACTTTATATATTTAGTCATTATCTTTAGTATCATAATTTTTTATATATATAGTGCAATATAGTGCAAGATCAGACTATTTGAGATATTACAAAAAAGAAAACAATGTTTTCTAAAAGAAAAATATGAAGAACAACAATTGAGTGGAATGCATAAAACAAACAAACAAAAATAACATGCATGTTTTTAGTCAGCAACCAGTGCTGGATGTGTAAAACACACACCGTTGCCAGTATCACATCACAGAACTAGATTTAGATTTAGTCTCTGTTGTTGTGCTGCAGATTGTGGATGAGTTTTTATTAGTGTTTAAGACCTGATGGGTTGGGGATGTCAGGGTACCAGGGTGGTATTTTCAAACTAAAAGCCAATTGGACACACGTTGGCATTGAGGTCTGTTGCTTTAAACTGCTGATTTACTATCAGGTGACGAACTATAAAATCAGCATCATGAAAGAAAAGAACTGAGCAGTAGACATTAGGAGTTTTCTCTTTACAACTTTACAACACAAAGTGAAGATTCAACGCAATATGCTAGCTTCCTTTGATAAATAACTTTTTCTCATTGGCATTTTATAATGTATGCAAATGATTTTGTACAGTGCCTTGAGATGACTTTTATTTTTATTGTAATTTGGCACTATATAAATAAACTGAATTGAACTGAGTTAAGGATTAGCCTGAGAAATAAATATTTAAAAAAATAGTAAAAGCTTCAATAAAATTTCATAACAAAGAAAATGTCAGGACTCATTGCCACAGAGGGAGACCATTCAGCTGTCTGATGTGAGTCGGTCTCTGCTACCAGGCCTTACAGAAAACATGCTTTAAGTTTGTTATTAGATTAGTGGCTATTTTTTTCTACTGTAAACCTGGTTGGTTTTAACTTACATTACTATGACGTCAAATTTATGTCAAAAGTCCACCACGAGCGTGTATTATGCTCCATGCACGCATTGAACGTCCCATGCGCGCACAATTCAGTGACCACGAGTGCTACTCTACTGCAGGGCACAAAACTCAACACACGCCCACATGAGTTGCAGCACGCAATATAGCTACCTGCTCGCTCGCGAATCTACTCCTGTGCGTTCCTGTGAATCATTGACTCCCCCCGCCCCTCCCCCACAAGTGTAGAAAAAAAACACGGAAATATTAACCTGCATATGATTGACCAGTTTTCTGCTATCCGCGCCCCGTGACCCTTGTTTGTGCTGGCTTTCATATTAAGTATTATTGTGAATATATACATGTATATTCCCACTGCAACTATGAAACATGCATGTTTCTATGCTAAATTCATAAAACGTTTTCTCACCAAACTCCGACTCAGCCACGTTAGCTCCACACAGAGATGAGTTAGCTATGGAAGCTGTAAAGGTCCTACATTCATATCTTGACAGGGGCCTTTCTTTTGGGAGTCTGCAAATTCTCCCTGTGCATTGGTGGGTGTTTTCCAAGTACTACAGTTTCCTCCCACAGTCCAGAAGCATGCATGTTAGGGTAATTGGTAAACTAAATTGACCTTAGGTGTGAGAGTGTTATTACAAGAGTGTTTGTCTAACGTATTTCTGTTGGCCTTACAATGGATTTGGAGTGTACCCACCATTCACCCACTGACTGCTGGAGAAAGGTACCAGACCCCCACGACAATAAACAGGATTAAGCAAGTATAGAAAATGAATGAATAGATGATTATACAGTACTATAAATTCAGTTATTCCTAGCAGGATGTATGAGGTTATATGCAAAGAAAGTCCTCATTTCTGATCTTTAATTGTTTAGTGGAGTCTTCGTCACTTTTACTATCTTAGTTGTTATTCATTGGTCTGCACAGTTGTTTCTATTTTTAGTTTTTTGAAGATGCGACTGAGTCACAAGCACATTTTTTTATTTTTAAAAGAGCCAACTATTTTCACTCACCTGGTAGTATGCTGAATGTCCTTGCATATGAATGTCTTCATAAAAGATTGCAATCATATGGCTTCATTTTACTTCTATTTTTAAGTTAAAGTATAAGAACATTTCAGTTTGATAAAATGTGCATTCTTTTTTTTATTTTGTCACAGATTTTTGCAACAATAATTGCTTACTTTAGCCAAATGATATAGTAGATATAGCTGTATTTCTGTTTCAAAAACTCCTTCTCAGTGTATGTTCTTCAGCCTGACAGTAATAAATCACCATATTGTCCAAACCATACTGTGGAGAGTTAACACAGCTGAGCACATTCACAGCAGTGGATCAGACATCCGCAGAATCCTTAGTTAAACAAAAAATCCTCTAATCAGTGAATTAAGTTTAATTGCAGTCTTATTATATATGGGCTGTCATAAAAAGTCACCACCTGGATTTAACCAAGCAAACAGATAAAGAACTTCACATTGTGAAAATACAAAGGTGAGTGGTGTGAACAGCTAAAGGGAAAGCTCAGGTTGAGCGGTTTGAAGACAAAGTTAAAGAGACAAGGAAGAGATAGTTTGGACGTGTTTAGTGGAGGGATAGTGGATATGTTGGACGAAGGATGTTGAATATGGAAGTGATGAAGGAGGATATGTTGCAGGTTGGTGTAACATAGTGGAGAAAAGATAGTATCTCCATGGCGACTAATTTGCAAACGGCATTGGCGAGGGAGTCTTCAAAATGTCTCAAGTTCTCATGAGTTGCAGAGGTTCACAATCTCTCTTGAATTTTGAATATGTTCAAAATATTTGGGCCAAATTTTCTGTCAAAATAGTTGCAGAATTGTTTCAGGCGTCTGGAACCCTTCTCAATTTAGTTTTGGTAACTCTGTATTTTGACACTTGTTCTAAGTGACACTTGTCACACATTTAAACAGAAAACATATGAGGTTACAGCCCAGAGTGTTCAAGTCTAAAAACCATGCTGATGATAAAGAATAATTATTACAAAAAACTTTTTCAAATTTGCCTATCTTCATTTCAGTAGTGTACTCCAGTAGATTAAATCATAAATGTGGGGGTTGCAGCTGAGGTGGGTACAAAGCTGTCTGAGGTAGGTACAATGTGGGCAGAGGTGGGCATGCAAAAATAAGCCAGTATTTTTCTGAAACCGGTCAAGTAAAATACGATTGCATGGCTCACTGGTTGCTTGGTCGCAAACACTCAGAATTCAGTGAGACTGTAACTGAAAATTTAGCTATTTTCTTGCAATTTTGAGTTGCCAGCTAGTCACCATCAATTGCAGCCTAGTGGGATATAGGTGAGATGGAGGCAGATGATCTGCTGTGGTGACCCCTAAAAGGATCAGTCAAAGAAGAAAGAAGTTGGCAACAAGTTATTCAACCCTAACTGATGCAATGAGCAGTTTCTCATTCCTTAAATAATTATGTGAGGAGGTTGTTTAAGACACCATGTTGTAAATGATAAAAATGTCAAAATTCCAAAGGCTCAATTTGTGAAAGAACGGTTTAGGGAGCATGAGACATTATTTTCTCCCATGGAAAAGCCAACACAGAGTTGAGACCTGAACACATAAATAAAAAATCTTTGGAATGCGCTTCAGCAAAATTTACACAGTGTTCTGACTCTTCCATTATTAGTACAAAATCTTGGCAAAAAGAACTGTAGCAACATTGGATTGAAAAATAGGTTTGAAAAAATAGTTATATCCAGACTAAACAGGTAAAATAGACACAACTCCAACATAAAGCATGATTGCGTGCATCAAAATGTGTCAATATGCAGTATGTACTCATTCGTTCTGCATCTTTATGCCGAAGTGTTGATACTTATAGCACTGCTGATATCCAATCAGCAGTTTGCATTACTAACAATCATTCAAGTAGTTACATTTTTTATTGGAAATATAATTTGCAAGGATCCAGTTTGAATTTAAAAAGATGCTCTTAAACTTGCAGGATAAAATGAGATACTAACAGTGGCTATCCAACTGACTTTAAATGAAATTATAGAGAGCACTGATTTATTTATGATGGAGAATATAGCTGACAGTGACAAATCACAGACAAATATACTATATAAATACATTTCATACTGTGATAAGTTTATAAAACACATCACAAATTAGGACTGGCCTTAGTAAGCAGAGAGTTTCATACTATCCCTCAATAAAAGCTCAGTGTCACTGAAGTTTGTGAAATATTTTTTTGATTCCCTGAACATGTCACCAAAGTCCTAAGCTCTCCATCCAAAACTGAGGCTTTTGAGATGGAAAGATATGCTTTCATTTTTCATCCTGTCTTACCAAGGCAAGCAAACCATCTTCCATTTGCTAAGGTCTTTGCCAATAAAGACAGAAATTTGATATCTTAAGATAACAGAAATGATATTACCCAGAAGCCATAACTGAGTCCTGTCATGGAGGAGACGGAGTGAGTGATTGCCCCTAGTTATGCAAGAGCTGATTTATCCCATTAGGCTTTGGTGTAGGCGCAAGCCCAGAGCTTGTGCCACTGAGGCTCACTAGCAGTTATTGCCTGACATGAAAATTCTTCTTCAAGCGTAAAATGTCAGAAAGTAGGACTGATGCCTCTACTCATTATTGCTTCTGCATTTTGGGATGAGAAAGGTAATATTATCTTGGAAAAAAATATGAATTGCAAAGAGGGCTAGGTGGGAGTTGAGACTTCAACTGATAGAAATGAAAACATTCAAAAATAACCTGAAAACAAATAACCATTTAAAAGAGCTTAATATGTGACAAAATATAAAATAGGATACATGTGGGTGTCATAACTTCTTTTTATTTCTCTAATCAGAATGTGATAATACACATAACCCAGGCATGTGCACATCTACATGCAAACATAATCCATTTTTTGTTTCAAACATGTGATAAATAAGGTCTATATTTTAAATGAAGTATTTAATGTCCTCACACCTGTTCTTGGGTAGAAACTAATGCAGCAGTACAGACTTTGGCAGTTTTTGCTCTTTGGCTCCCAATAGAGATGTAGAATTTAACTGTCATCAAAACAAACCTCCGTCTGAGCCGCACCCTACAAACAGCAATACGCATAAAATATTTTTATGCTAAACAAGACGAAAACTGTAATTTATGAACTCTGAAATAATCTAAAAATGAAGAACTAAAGCTCAAAAACAAGTTTGATAAGATGTTCTACTCTTTTTGCAATATGGTTTGCTTTTTCTGATTTACATTTTTGATTTACTTGAATGCAGTGTGTGTATGTATGCATGTACAGAATGACATCCTGCTTGACATGACCGTGCAAATTGTGACAGAACAAAACAAATCAAACAAACAAACACAAAAAGAATGGTTAAATTTGCTTATTGTTGTGCTCAGTGATCAGACTAACTATTGCTAGCAATCTAAGCTGACAGCAATAAATTATTGCATTTTAAGCATTCAAACAGCAACAACATGTTCATTCATGGCTGGATAGTAAGGTTTTTTTTTTACTTGGAACTTGAAAGTTTTGTCTTTCAAGTTCAGTGACTCATTCCAAAGATTTAAAACTTCCAAGACTTTGTTGTGTCACAATTTACTTAGATTTAAAACAAATAGAAATTTAAGCATAATTTTGATACATTTGTTGCTCATTAGTGAGTCCTAAATGTTCTCCATAGAACATCATTCAGCAAAATGAATGATGAGCAAGAGAAACAGACAAAAAATTAAGAAGAAAAACAATAAACATATAAAGGGAGAAATCAACACAAGAAGTAATTGCTATATACCTTCTGTATATTTCTAGGTCATCAATAATACAGTTCAGTGCGGATCACAGATTTTTGAAAATAAACAAACAAACAAAAAAGCAACAAGGTTGTGGTAGAAAACTGGCAGAAAACAAAACTTGATTAATGCCATACAATTAAAAACAAGCTGGAAAATGATTGTAAACTCTTATAGATGTTCCCTGATTTTAATTCACCCTGCTAATAATAAGCCTTAAAGCATAAACAGCTCTAAAACTCTCTCTAACTTTATAACTCTCATACGCAACATTACTTAACTCGTTGAACAAGGTAAGATTCCTCCAAGACAGTGGGCTTCTCTGTAACAAATGTGTCTGTTTAATTTTCTTAACAGTTGGCATTAGCACACACAAGCCAGCAGGAAAAGTGAGCTCGTTAACACAGCACAGCATGCTGCTTCCATCCCTGCAGGAAATACTAACACAGACCAGTAGCAGTTTTTTTTCTTCCTCTGGATTACTATATACAGCTGATGAAAATATGCAACCACATGCAGCTAAATTTAGTCTATAGCAGAACGTTTAACTTGTTTAAAAGCTGCACCACTGATGTTTTATCCTGCTAAAGTTGTATTTACGCATAATTAATTGATGACAAAAATACATCTTAAAATAATGAAATTTGATTTTACATCGAAGTGTTTTAGACAGCAGAAGTTGCCTTAAATTTCTAAAATGCATGCTGAAACAGTTTTGGAGCAGATGGGTCTTTCGGTGTACCAATTTCTAATCACATAAAAATCTAAATAGTTAAAGTTTGACCTGTAAAGAACTTAAGGTGTTAAAGTGATGTAATTTCAGGACTGCTATGGTTTGAGCATGTCTAATTCTTTGACTTAAACACAAAATTTCTCTGGACTGCACCTTTACATGCCCAACTCTCAGTATGCAGAATGTCTGAGCTCATTTATCATTAAATATTAGTAGCCTTTAAAGCATACTTAATAAAACAGTCAGCGCAAGAGCACTCTTTATTATATGAACTGTGCTTTACTATTAAACATTAAACTATCCAGATAAAGATTTGCTCTCTGATGATGTTTCATTGGCCCCTCATTACAAAAGCTGATCAACATTTTAATAATTGTCAGTTTGGGAAGATTAAAAAATTTAAAATATATATCCACATTTTTAGATGCCACTCTATTTTGTCCTAAATTGTATGTGAGAAAATACTCCTTTTTGTGATTTGGGATCAGTATGTAACATGAAAAAGGGAAAATTGTTGTAGTTTGGCTTTTTGCTGTTTTTATATCTTAAAGTCCTACACATCACAAATCTACTGAACCTGAATTTTGTTTTTAATACCATTGAGCGACTGAGTTTTTTAAAAAATAACATTGCCAGAGGTCCTTGCACTTTCCAAACACCGTTGGAACCACATGCTGTCTAAAAATCAAAGACAACAAAGGCAGATGGGGGCGAAAGGAAGTCCCAAGGGAAAAACCTTATGGTTCAGTTTCACCAGAACAATGGAGCACGTGCAAGCTCTATTGTTGCTCTTGTTCCCTTACTCAGCAAACATCAGCTGACCAAAAAACGACATCACATCCCGTCTCAGAGCCATTGATCTTGAATTACAGGACCTCACGCATTTCAATGAATAAAGAGATTTTCTGACAGTCATCTGCTGCGGGCGGCCCCATGTGACCCTGGCATCTGGCATTTGCATCATTCAAACTTGAATACTGACAGTGATGCGTGCATTTCCACCAATCACAGCAGGCGAATATAAAAGGTTTTGGCCAATCAGTGATTTTTGTTGTATTTGAAGATTTTTTTTTAGGTGTGTGGGTGTGGGTAATATCAAGACTACTTGTTTGAATTTGAATTTAATTTATAAAGACACACCTCTTTCTTTGATGGCAGTTATTTTTTAACTTCTCAATAGAAATTATGTGGGCAGTTACAAAAGATAAACAGCTGGGTGAAAGAGCAGTAAAAGCTGCTTTGCTATTGAGGAAGCTAATGAAGGAAATCTCTGAATAGGAGGCAACAAAGACACAAGCCACAGGGCAGGGTCAATAGACTTACTGGGGCATGGGTCGTTTCTACCGTTGGAGTTTTAATGAAATTCACTGTCTTCTACCAACCCAACCCCCATTTTAATAATCCACTCAACAGTCAACCACAGGGGGTGAGAGGGTGGGGGTTAAATGTCACTTAGGGGAACTAAATGTATTTTTGTGTTAGTCGAGGAGGAACTGAGTGCCGAGACCCCTTTTAAACTGTAACAATGGAATTTCAATACCACCAAGGAAGAAAATAATCAGCATGGTTTAAGGAGGAAACTATCTTAAAAATATACATTTTTCTTTCTCTCAATTTCTGCATATCCGCATTAAATTTATAAATCTAGTTATAAAACACTTTATTATACTTTATCAAGATAAATTTAACAACTACCTGGAATTAATCAAATGGCATCAGACTTTAATTCAAATATAGCTAAATTCTGATTAGTGCTCAGAATTGACATACAGAACAAATACAGACCTTGTCACCCTCCTAATATTAGCAGCCTTTATTGGAAATGTGTCAGGAAGGCCTGCTGAAATAGAACTTGACTGATTTTATACTGCGGAGGACTAAACTGAAAATCTTTCTTTTTTGCTTGCATTTTTGCTTGCTTGCTTTCCTGAGTGAGGCCTATGTGATGGCTTAAGGTTACCAAAATTTACTGTTTTCAAGTCAGTTAGCTGCCTCCTGAAGTAGCTCTGCCAGAGGTCTCCAATTTGAAACCATCACACAGGCCTATAGTGACTAAATTAAACAAAGTGAGCTTTTTCTGTATGAATTCAGTCAAAACTGGTTGCTTCGATCTACTTTTCCCAGGTGATCAGTCCTATGTTACCAAACTGTGAGTCCAGTCAAATAGCCTGTGAGCTGTTAAAATCTTATAGTAGTTAAAGGTGTAATAAAGTTTTTATGATACAATATTAAAATAATATTTTATCTTAAGTACTTAATACATTTTTGAGGAATATATTTAATATTTATGTTAGGAATTATTTATATTTTTAGCATTGTTAGCTTGTTCTTGCAGTGCAATAGACTTTGCTCTATAGTTTTTACTTAACCTCAAAGAACGTACAAATGTGTGTTAATTTCCACCTTAGTCCAGTTATGCAACATTTTACAAAGGTGATTTTAGTTGTCTATAATCATTTCATAACAGTCCAAATCTAAAATGTTGCAGTTACATTGATGGACAATCATAGACAGTAGCAGTGGGTGAATATGATGTCTGATTATCTGTTCAAAAAACTCAAACAGATGGAATTACTAAATAAATAAAGATCAGTTCCATCATCCTCTGATTCCTCATAGTGGTGTGGCCCATGAAAAACTGCCAAACCATTATCTTATATTAAAAATCTTATTATTCCATATTTTCCTAACAGATAACTTCGCTCTCAGACTGCAGGTTTACTTGTGGTTCCTAGAGTTCTAAACATTGAAGTTCTCAGACTCCTCTCTTGTGGAACCAACTTCTAGTTTCTGTCTATGAAGCTGACACTCTCTCTCTCGTCTCTTTTCAAGACCAGTATTACATTTTCCTTTTTGATAAATCCTATAGTTAGGGTTAGTTTGGGTTTCCTGAACTAACCCCCTAGTTATGCTGATGCAGGCTTAGACTGCTGGAGGACAAACTGACAACATTTTCTCACTCTGCAGCTGTCATTACTTTCTGTATGCTCTGTCTTTGTATTTGCAGTTATTGCTGCCATTGACATGTGTTTGTCTTTGTTTCTTTGTTTTCTGGTTGAGACAGATGGCTGCTTATCCTGATCCTGGTGGAGGTTTCTTCCGTTCTGCCGTTGCCTTTGTGCTGCTCAGGATGAGGGAACGTGACAAAGTGAAAGTTTAATGCATCCTACTAGACAGCTTTTAGTAGTTTGTTTTTAATAATGTATATTGTATGTGCATGTATTGTATTATAGTATGAATGCATTGACTGCAATTGGATTTGAATCTAGATCTGAATTGGATTTATGATTTGGACTTGTTTCCTCTCTTGTATAGTGTCCTCAGATGACATTTGTTGGGAATTGGTGATATATAAATGATCTGAATTGACTTATCTGAATGGCTGAATGTTGTCATATTAACAGATTAAAGTTATTGTTACATTTCTCATGTCTGAAAGGGGCTCTGGTTTCTCTGTGTCTCTGAAACTCATGCATGTAATAAATACCCACCTACCATTGTCTGGGAATCACATGTCAATGCACTAAAAATGCTTTTCAAGCAAACAGCCATCTTCCTATCAGCTCTGATGGTTCTTTTAGAAACAGTATCCAAAACACAAGTGCACTAACAGTAATCATTTGCACAAAACAGGCTTTAAAAACAGTTTAAAGCTTTTTCTTCTTCCTTTCAGGGATTAATAAAATTGTAGACTTGATCTAGCAGCTTTTCATGAGTATAAGAGGACCTTAAAATCAGCTAAGACATCTTTATTGTTTGTCTTTAAGTCTAAATAGAAACGTTGAGGTGACTGGGCCTTTTCGGTTGCTGCCCTCAGACTGTGGAACCAACTACCTCAGGACTTCTGCTCTGTCACTGATCTGGCCCTTTTTTAAATCTAATCTTAAAGCCTTTTTATTAAGGCAGGCTTTTATTACTTAGTGGCACTCTGGCATTTTTGTATTGTTTTTATTGATCGTTTTTAACTTTTGTATTGTTAAGCACTTTGTGCACTGTTTGGCTGTTGTAAAGGGATTTATAAATAAATGTTGATTGATTGATTCATTGATTGATTCATTCATTGATTCATTGATTGCTTTGAGTTATAGTTTTTGAATACGGTGAAAAAAAAAACACTGAAAAGTCAGATTATTTAGCAATGTTAATACATCAGAGTGTCTTTCACTGTTGAATCTGGAGTCAACTTGCATAAATGACCTCACAAGCAGCACTACATCTCGTTTGGACAATAAAATATGGATAAATAGAAAATAAAAAATGGTTATGTATAATCCTAATTATATTACAATTCTCAGATGAGTGACCCCAGGAGTCTGTCTGAAGGATCTTTGCCTGATGGTCCTTGTTCTGGTTTAGAAGCCAAAGTGTCAAATGCCCTCATCTTCAGACTCAAATTTTATCAATTCCAACAGAAATTTTATTTAGCACATTTTCGTTTATTTTTTTTTAGAGATGCTCATGACTCTAAAAGATGTTGGAGTGGCATTGTGTCCTTTTTTTCCTATGTGTGATATGCATGGTGACAGGGAAATTAAAGGGGTCTTTGGTGGACTGTCTGATCATGTGTTGTAATTTAAGGCTTTACATTAAACATTTGCATGTCTAAGCGCCTCCAGGGTTTTTGTGACATCCCCAACCCAAACCTCACGAAATACACATCTTCCAATATTTTTGCATAACACTTTTGCAATAACTGTTGGCGTCAACTCTGTATGTCTGTTTTTTTTAGCTATTTGCTGTGATATTACTTGAAAGTCATCTTCAACCTGTTCTCTGAGCACTAACACATTTTGCAAGATCTCACAATAGTGCATGAAATTAACTATTCAAAATGAGCTGATCTTTGTTTAGAATTCTGACGTGAAAGGTATTAGGCAAAAAGGCATTGTTTTAAAATATGCTAGGCCTTTTATTTTGCTATTGTTTTGCCTTATTATCACTGTTTTAAGTGTAAGACGTTCCTTATTTTAAAATTTGTTTTTTTAAATCACAATCCTGTTTTATATTTGCCCAAACAGCAGAAGATAAAGGGTCTTTGAAGAAGAACTGATTGAGAGGCTAGACTTTGTCTCTAATGCCCAAAACTGGCAGTTACAGCAGTCTGGTGAAGGGGTTGGATGGTCTAAAAAGTGTCAGATGAAGGGTCTTGAAAGCCTGCATTAACCACCCACTGTATATGGAGTCCTGCATCACCTAATCAAACTATAGAATAGGCCAGAAAAAGGTTCCAGATCTATAAAAGATATCTTGAGACATTTTGCTATCAAGAAAATGCATCTATAGTATCTACCCACAATGACTAAAGATAACTTCTCTTACTTCCCACTTCATAAAAAGGCCTTGAGAGACTATTATTGGCTAATTTTGATTTCAGAATCCACTGAACATCTATACATTGACTGAAAAAACATGACAGATCTGCTGCATCTAGAAAACTAAACTTAATTTATTTGCCTTAGCTCAGTTGCTCCACCTGTCACTGTATATAATGTGCGCGTTCATATGTGCGTTTGTCAGTAAATAATGTGTGTGTTCATATGTGCATTTGTTAAGCAGTCAAGTGAGTTGAAATAGTTGAGAGAAGAAAAAGAGACATATGGTCGTTTTTGTGCCAAAGCACCAAGTAAATCTGATATGTACAGTAATATTAAACAAGGTTTAAAAGAGTTTAAGTTTTTTAAAGAAATTTTTAAATAATGTCGCAGAAAGGAATCATGATAAAGTGCAGAAGAGGCCTCAGAGACAGAGGAACAACCAGAAAAAGACAAAAGTAAATCTTTTACTAGTGTTATGAAACACAAAAGCCTCTCACAAATAGTGCTGCAAAGGCCTAATGAAAGCAGTCTTGCTGGTAAATTTTTGATAGTTCTGTTAAGAAAAACTCTCATGTCTGTTTTAACAGACAAATATTTTAGATTTCCTGAGAGAGGTGGAAGAATTAGAGTCTGGGAGAAAGCCAGAAAGTTGAAATGACACTACAGGGGACAGGGACACATTAAATGATGATAACCCTGCTGGCAGCAACAGTGTCCTCCTCAGCATTTGCACTCCATAAAATATTCTGTTTAATGTTTCTCCTTTCCCAAAAGTGAGATGAAAATTTCACACTTAATAATTCTCCTGTGTTTATATTATATTTATATAGCATATTTTGTCATATTTTATAAGGAAAGTAAAAGTGTTATTATTTGTTTCAGATTGAAAACATATTTCTCATTAGATAGAAACTTTTTTTTTATTACTTTATAAACCTGTTATAGTAAAACACTGACAAAATTATGAAGTACAAAAATAACATTTCCTTCAAAAACAAAGACCAATCTAATATTGTATGTTAGACCATTATTTGCGTCTTTTTGTCCACTTCCAAGTTGGATCCAGAATCAGTGTTGTGTATCTAAAGCCTGCATCTCTTTGAGCTGCAACTGCTGGTGACAAACTGTGAAAGACATTTAAACAGTTTCAAAATTCCAGCAAAACGAAAGCAAGGCCCTACAACTTACATAAGGAAATTTAGAACTTGGAAACTTCCTTGTTAATGACTTTCGTAATCTGTTACAATTTGGTCAAAATTCATGGGGGCATTGTTAATACGCAAGAGGTTTTTTTTTTTTATTATTGTTTCAGCTTTGCACACACACAAAAATAGCATTTTAGGAATCCCCA
>JAOXNZ010000044.1:3467505-3478549 GCA_028566095.1 Kryptolebias brasiliensis
ATTTACAAAACTCATTGGAATTGAAACACATGCAGCACTAATAAAATCCACCTAAGTGTAATTTTTGAAAGGACCGAGGCAGCGAGGAGGGTTGAAGTCAACCCACCCCTGATGAAAATGATACGACAGACGTCCGTCACACAGTTAATGCCTTGCACTCCACGTTAATGCAGCTGAGTTCTGCTCCACGCCTCTTTTGAGTCTACGATGCTCGCTACATTTCTGAAAGCTCACGTCCATCTGTGATTTGTGAATGTACTTATATGTGTTTTTATTGGAATAAAACTGCCAACAAGTAAGAGATGTGAAACCTCTTCCTTAAACTGAAGATTGTATATGAATCCTTTAGACAGTTAAATTTGACTTGTTATGTAGTGCCCTGAGACAACCTTTGTTGTGAATTGGCAATATATACATAAACTGAATTGAATTAATCTAATTTACTGAACATTTTCTGCCAGTTCAAATTGCCAGTTCAGCTAAAATGTGGGTGTTATTCATTAAAACTGATTATGTTGCAGCCCTAAAGTTGTTCATTGTAAAATATGAAATCAAACATTAAAAGATTATCTTGAAATATATCAAACGATGCAGTTTAAAAAAGTTTACTGCAGTTGTTTTACAGATATACTGAATGCAGTTCTGAAATGCAGGTCCACAATCTATGTAAACAAAACACTCAGTTGAATCTGCTGAAAATCATGTAGAAGCTTGAGTCACATGATTGACCTACATTAGGTTGGCTGTAGTCTGTGTAGGTAAACAAAAATGATTGGTAAGTTTAACCTATTTTCAGTCACTTTGGCTGTTTCCGTAGGTAAGCAAACACATGTGGTAGTTGCCATCCAGTCACAAATTTTGCTTAAACATTTCTAATTTAAAGACACATTAACCATTGATTTGAGAAGAATATTGTGTGGATTTAGTTTCTTAATTTATGAATTTTCTTTGTCCAGTCTTTATGACTTTGTAGTAAGTACCTTTACGTGTAAAAGGAGCCTTGGCTACTTTTTCTTTAATGATGTGGGATAGATTACATGTGCTGGCTTAGATGTTGACATTTCTGCATCTAAAATTAATGTAATCCTCTTAAGTGTTCTGGTGGAGACACTCTGCACAGATGCAGGCCAACATAATGTGGCTGAGGTCAGTAATAAAAGTTATTGTAACAGCTACCACAGAGACTGCTAGTAATCCATAAGGGAACCTCACAAATATTAAAGCTTCTGACCTAAAGGTCAACCTTCCACATGTGGCTGGAAAAATGAAACTAAAAAGATTTAACCAAAAGTGATGACTTAACTTTTATTCTTCTAGATTTTCTTTTTGTTTTGTTTCTCTAAAAGTAATTTTAACAGAGTGTTAGTGCTCATTTGAACCCACTTTCAGTTCAAAAAATAATTTAATTTTGTCACAAGCAATTTTTCACAGCGTGTCTTCAAGTCCCACAGGGAAAAAAAAGTTGCCATCAAATTGTCTCATACTGGAGCTTTCCAGTTTCCACAACAAACCTCATTAGCACACTGGATCATTAACTACAAAAAGGGCTTTCACATTTTTGTCAAATGACAGAAACAAAATTAGTTTTTTCCTCCTTTTATGATTTTCTGCCTCTGTCCCTGTCTTCAACCATCTTCCTTCCCCAACTTGCATTATATTTATTTGTTCTCTGGATGTCCTTGTATTTTCAGCAGCCATATTCACCTTAATTCTCACACCTGGCTTTTCACCTGTTTCCCACACTAACCTCAACACTGCTGAGTCTTCTTGTCTCCTGTTTTCCATGTTGCCTTTATGTACTTCTGCTCGCATCATGTCTGCTGCTTGTTCCCATGTTGTTGTGTCTTACTGTCTGCTCCTGTAAGCTATTTAACACAAAATAATAACCAAATAAATAAATGCAAACTAATTTATTGCAGCATAACTGAACTGCATCAATCAAAAACAGGCAGTGGGGGCACAAAGCAGACATTGCTTTATCCGACTTACTAGGGCTCAGAAAAAGACTGTTGTTTCTTTGTTATGTTATACACCAGTCACAGGTGTTCAATCTGTATGAAATTAGGACACAAGCTTTAACCAGGTGCAGTGGTGTTTCATAAAAATCTAATAAGGCTGTTCCTATAAAGAATCTAAGGTGGCGTATTAGGACCACTCAGAATTAAAAAAATGAGAAATATTACAAAACCTGCCGCCATAAAAGGTGGGTAATCATGTAAATTCGTGTAATTACCTGTGTCAGGGTGTGTGTGCTTGGGTTCTTTGGCCTGTTCTTTTAGCAAAATATATCTCATGAACCAGTTGATACATCCTACCACACTTTAGTGCATAGTAATCTGAGAATACAACAATTGCAGTTATTCATTTAAAACTTCCTTATCACCCACAGCTGAAAAGCAAAGGTGGAGCGATAATGTTTTTTGCCGTGCCTCTGTGTGAGTGTGTTCATGTGTCTGTCAAGTGGTTATTGAGATATTTTGGTAACAAATTTTAATGAAACCCTAAGTATTCATGTGATACACATTAGCAACTGATTAGGTTGTTAGTTTTAAATCCCACTCCTCTATGTAAAGAAATGGGATTGTTTTCTAGTCTGAAAAAAAAAAAATCACTTCAGATAACCATTTCCATGTGTTTATTTTTGTTTGTGATACAGTGGTTAGAGCTGTTGCCTCACAGCAAGAAGGTTGCAGGTTTGCCTTCCAGCTTGGGGGGCCTTTCTGTGTGGAGGTTGCATGTTCCCTGTGTTTTCTCCAGGTACTCCGCTTTCCTTTGACAGGCCAAAAACATGCATGTTTAGGTTCATTGTAAGTCTAAACGTGTCCCTAGGTGTGAGTAAGAGTGGAATGGTTGTTTGTCTCTGTGGCCCTGTGATAGAATTGCGACCAATGCCCACTGGAGATATGTGCCAACTCTTTTGCAACCCAGAAAGAAAAAAGTAAAGAATATGGATGGACAGATGGATGGATGAGTGGCCCTAATACGCCATCATAAAAATCAGATGTCATGACAAATCATACACTGCAAGTGAACCTCATACAGCAGCAGAGTTTTGCATCAGTTATGTTTTTCTACTTGTCAGACATAAACTTTCACCCTGCATTACACTGGAGAGTCTACATGCAAAGCAATGACCTGCAAAAGCTCACATGACACAAATACCCCTCTAAGTCCTACTAATTGTAAGGGTAAAGTGGGTTAACTGTATTTGAAAGTGATCTTTCTTTTATGATCCGGATTATAAAGCAGAGAGGTCAGTAATGGAGATTAAATAACTGACAACTGCGATTATAAAATAAAGTCTGTCAAGAACCTCTTATGTCCGCTTTGGCCTTCAGCATCTCATTGGCCCGCCCACATCCAACATGGGTGCTTCTCAGTGAAGCAAGTGTGCTCAGTACTGCTGGGCATTTTCTAGATAGTTAAGAAAAGAAAATGCACCCTTAAGACTTGTTTGTTCCACACTCGCAGAGACACTTATCTTTTATATTGGAGACTAATTAAAATGTGTTGTTTTCTGCCACTCAGAGTTGCTTTCATTGGTACATAAAAGCTCTATATGTTTTCTTATTTTAAACAAATATTCATATGCACATTACATCTTCAGACAGCTATTACCTTTGTTTTTCCTTGTGTCTGTGAACATTAGTATGCACATCTGGCTCTTGAGAAGCCCATGGGGTACTAAGCTCAAACAAAAACAAAATGTAAAGTGACCAAAGAACAGATATACTGCAGTACTGATGCAGCATGCATCCATCACCTCAGACACAGGTAACTCTGGGAAACACTGATACATACCAAGGCCACAAAGATATTGCTTCTAAGAAAAAAAACATGCCTTTGTATTTCTTTTCATTTATGTACTAATTCTGACCTGGTTTATGATTCTGCTTCAGTGTGGTTAAACAAATGTAAACAAGCTGTACTCAGTAACCAGGTATTCTAAGGCAGAACCCACAAGTTTATGGGTATTTTATAAAACAGCATCTTTAAGCAAGGACAGGCTAAACTAAAATAAGATTTGTGTGTCCTTGTCATTGCCATTTTGGTCAAACCTCCAAATGACCATATGTGCCTTCATATGTGGTGTTGTAAGATCTCACAAAATGTGTTTGTGCTTAGAGTATATCATGAGGATGACTATAAGCTACTACCACACAAGATTTAGCTCAACATCTGTAAAATTGACTAAGTTACTGTCATTTTTGTATTGGCTAAAGTAAGTTAGCTGTGGCAGCCATCTTGAATTAATTTGACTTCAAATGTTAATGGGTTGTTAATGTACAGGCAGTAATTACAGAGTTTCAAGAAAATCTGTCCAGTGGTTGCTAACAGACAGGCATGGTTGACACCAAGTCATTGCCAATGTTTTAAGTAAAAAATATAGCTCAAAATCTGTAGTGCTCAAAGTATGTGCTGTGAATAACTCTCAGCTACTACCACACTAAATGTTAGCTCAATATCTGCAAAATTGGCAGAGTTATAGCCATTTCTGTGTTTGATAAAGTCGCTTAGCTGTGGTGGTCATCTTGAATGGGATTGACTTTAAATGGTTATCAGTTATAGATAAACATCCAATGATTATTTTTTTTAAGTTTCATTAAAATCCATTCAGTGGTTCATGAGATATTTTGCTAATGCTACATACAAACCAACACACACAGACACAGGCATTATCATCCATCTTTGGTTTTTAGCAATCAGGTGATTTTTTTTTTATAAATCACGTGCACTCGGTATGTATATGCCTGGAGATCTGAGCTACAGGCTGAGGCCTTCAAATATTTCACCTGAAAACTCTGAACTCAAAATCACTCAGTAGATTTCTAGTTTGTTGCATATTTATTAAAGGGATTTAAGAAGCATTTTAACATGATGGGGCTAGAAAAAACAAAAAGGGCAGCAAATGTTGGCACCTTTTAACAGTTTCACAAAATGTCCATATTTCTTGTGTGCACATCAAAAAGCTGCAAAAGGAGTTTGTAAAAATCTTCACCTCAGAGTTTAGAGTTTAAAGCAAACAAAAACCCTGCTTGCATGTGAACAAAATGCCACAACTCACAGAAAGGTGACTACTGGAAAGAGTACTGGAAAACATTTAACCTGTAACAAAAGAAGAAATCCTGCTGTGGTATGGTCCCACATACTGACGTACAGAATTCAAGAGTGCAATGATTGCACCAACCAGATGGCAACACTGAGCCAGTGATAATTGTTCTAACAATAGTTCTGTGATCAAACCTGTTGTGATAAAGCCCAAGACACAGATGTTTGGCTGCAGCATTTGCTAACAAATCTAATGTCTTGATTACAGGGTTGTTATTACCTTTTTATGTAACAAACCCCTCAACAAAAGGTCTGTGTGGAAAAATGACTGAAGGAGAAATTGAAAATATAAGAAATCTATAACAGAAGGTTTTAAATTTGTAGCATAATATGCAGCAAAGCAAAAACTTTTATTAACATCTGTAAGGGTAAAGTAAAACTGTGTCATCATTTTGCTCTCAGTCACAGAAAACTCAGATTTTCTAAATATTTTTCAGTTCACTAAAGAGCTTAACTGTTCAGAAATGTCTGTTTTTGACAAGCAGTGCCTTTTTGAAATGTTTTAAAGGCTGAGCTGTATCTCTTGAAGAAATATTCCACAGAGATCCATCCTTTCTTGTCACTGAATGACAACAGTTAAAATTTTAGTTTCAGCAAAGCAATGTCAGCAATAGAAACCATGTCAGAACATTTTACTTTCTGTCTTCCTCTACAACAAATGGTTGCAAGTGGTATTTTTGTGTACAAGTGTTCTGGTGCTGTCATAGGAAATTAAAATGTAGCCTCAGAGCATGGGGTTGAGTAGGAAGTCCTGTTTGATGTTTCTCTTTCAAGAAGAAAAGCAATTGTGTGTTATACAGTGATGTGAATAAACATATTTAGACAGTGATCAGTGATGCATTTAAACTATATACTGATCTCAGATATGAAACAATACAAGACAATGTGTGTGTATATATACAGTATATGTGTGTGTGTGTATATATTTATATATATATACACATGTATATATGTATGTTTTTTTTCCTAGGGAAAGGCCATACAAGATTTGACTAAAAACAATTTTCAACAGATAAAAGAAAATGAAACACAAACCAAACAGACCATAACTAAAGACACGAGACAGGTTTTAGAATAGCTAACAGAAAGAGTGTACCAAATTGGATTAAATGCAACATTTAGGAGTATGTGGTCCTTTTTTAGTGGTGTAAATGAAACGCAAAGAAAGCTTCCCTTCAATTTCAAACCAAATGGAGCCACCCTCCCAAAATAATTCAAATGTTACTCATCCACACTCATCTATAAAATCTGCCCCGGAAAAAAAATGACAAAGCACAGTTGAACTGGGTTCTTCTTCTGTGGGGGAAATACAACACAGCTTGTGTCAGGAACTTTGGGTTAAGTCATTGACCATTATTTCCCTCAAGCCCGTCCACAAGGTGAATACGCAAAGACTTTTTTTTCTTTTTTCCAATTGTTTCAGCCTCATGTCCACACAGAAACTGTGTTTTAGGAGCTCCTAAACAGTAATGTTTAAAACTGTGTTCCAGAGTGAGAAAATCTTTAAATCCCACCGTCACCTTCTAATGTGGACAGCCTAAATGCAGCCATCTACAACCGATTACGTTTTGGAAGCGACCCAATTCAAGATACCTGCCATTTTCAACTAAATTTATAAAACACAAAAATGGCAACAATTCAGTAACTTTTACAGATATTTTGCCAAACTTTGGTAGTTGTAGTCATTCAGAACACATACTACTCATTGCACAAGATTGCTTCTTAAAACTTAAGCATTAACTGTTGGAGTTAACCTTTTTGGTCTGTTAGCAAAATATCTAGAAACCACTGTAAAGTAATCATTGGATGAACATCTACAACTGAGTAACTTTTGAAGTCAAAACAATTCAAGATGGTTGCCATCAAACTGACCTCGTGAAACTCAAAAGTGGCTATAACTCAGTTAATTTAACAGATATTGAGCTAAAATTTGATGTGATAGTAGCTGAGAGTCAACCCCAAAATGTTCATTGAGCATGACATCTTGCAATCTCATGGAATACCAAAAGGCCTTTAGTCTTTTTGAGACTGGGATGAATATATTGTGCATAACGCAGACTGCATTTGTCAAGTAAATATGGCAGGTGGTTTTGATTACAGGGCTAACTGGCTGCTAGCAGCTAGTGGAGCAGATTTCTGCTGACTGGCTCCATCTACCAAACACATGTGGAGAAAGTCCAAAGTCTTCATCACTGTGTGAAGGAGTTTGTTGCCACAAACACAAATACCATGTATAACATATTGTTCACTTTAAAAATGTTTATTTATTAATTGTTTGTTTTAGATTAAATTGTGTTTAGCTCTGAGTTTCATTTTAAAACTTTTTCAGTGCATAAAGCTGAATTCTTTATGTAATTTTCAGTGGCATCCAATTTACAGCACTATTTTAAAAGGGCCTCTGTTTGAAGAAAGACACATCAAAAAGACAGATGGAAAAAATTTCAGTGACTGCAGCTCAGCAGGGTACAACTTGAGCACTGGTAAAATCAGATGAAATAAAGCTTTAATGTTTCATTACATTATCAGCACGCAAAGTTGAAGAAGTTCAGTAATGGCCCACCACATCAGCTCCTTATATTCCTTTTAAAAGCAAGGGGCAATTTTTTAATGGGCAGGACAATGAATGTAGGCCAGTTTCTAGTGAAAGAGAACTAAAGACAAACAATAGTTTCATTGTTAAAAGCAGAATCGCATAATTAGGATAGGAGTTGAAGAAATAAAAAGGTAACAGAGCTTTTACCTATTGAAAAATTGGCAATAATGCATTTCCAAGTTTCTATCAGAATTGCATATTTTAAATAAATATGTGTATATTCAATATATTCTTCTTCTAGGTCTAATTCCAAAGTTTGAGCTTTATATTGCTTTCTTCATGGTTCATCCTTGGCATTGACAGGAGATCAATACAACATGCTTTTCTCCTCACGTGGTGTTTGGAAATCACGTTGGGGTGAAGTGATGAATGGCAGAAGAACAGGCTTAGCAGTGGAGAAAAATGAGCTGGACTGGGAACAGTAGGTCAACCAGGTTAATGATGCTGACCGTGATTATTTGCAGGTATGAATGGTTGGAGGTTAATCGTTTAGGAGCAGAGCTTGAATGACAGAAGAGGAGAAATAGCAGTAATCAAATTGGAAATGTTTGCTCCACAAAACCTCTGCTGTGGCAGAACGACAAGATGAAGGCAGAGCAAATAATACAATGGTCCACTCTTCTTTTAGTAGGAAAAACATTCAGTTTCAGAACAAATACTCAGCATTATTGACAATTACTTTATATAGTTCTGACTTAGGCAAAAATTAAAAGAAGTAATTAAAGTTTGCTTGGTACAATGTAAATTATTGATAGAAAAATTTAAGGTTTAGGTCACCTATGTTTTTGAAAATAGTCAAATAGACAAAATAAACCACAATTTAAATAGCAAATTATAGAACAACAACATTATAAAAGGTAAATAAATCTTGGCTACTTTTTGTAAATTTTGAGAACATTTTTTTATGTATTTTTGGTGTGACAAGTGAAGGGAAAAACTGTTAAACAATTTCCCAACCCCTAAAAAGATCTGCTAACAGGAGTTTACAACTGTTTAGAAGGAAAATAAAAGATTAGGCTTGCTAATATTATAATTAGTTAAACTGTAACTTAAGACAAGAGTTATGAAAGGTTAGTATTTACTCTTTGAAAAGACTAATTAGGAAACTAAAGGAAAAACTGAAAAATGCAAAGCAGACCAAGTCAAGATGCATAAATTGCAGCATGCTTAACAATATAAAGACTTCAACATGCAACAGCATGCAAACAAAGCGGTACAACATTGTTGTAAAGAGCTCCAGGTCACTTCATTATTTTGTCAATCTGTACCATCAGGCTGCCCAGACTGGTATGAAGAGAGCCATGAAAACAGGTATGAAGTAACCAGAACAGCAGAAGTAAAAAGTGGCAAAGGAATAAAGTGACCATTTGTGAAGCCTTGAGCAAACCAGCCAAACAAGTCTCATGAAACTGTAGTCAGATTATGTTTACTTGAAAACAAAATTTATGCTGTGGGGAAAATCTTAAAATAACAAAAATTAAAAATAAAACCTCTGTCATGAGATAACCCCATGTCATCATATACAGTAAATAGGTTGCACAGAGTGTATACAGTTCTATTAAGTTTATCTCTATTTGACCAGCTTGTAGAATTGTGTAACTTGGATTGTGTTATACTATTGTTGCAATGCTACTATTTCAAGTTAGCTATCTAGCATGAGCATTAACAAGTTGGTTAATAGGTAAACCATTTTAAAAATTCTATATTTTGTATGTTAACATTGATTTTTCTTCTTTTTTTTGACACAAGAAACAGCAGGAGCTTCTACACAGCTCAATTTAAACATAATTTATGGAAATTTGATTTCTTACCAAATGTATTGTTTGTTCTCCTTCCTCTGACCTTATGCAGCACTTCAGGTTGTAAAACCCAGAGGACAAGATTTCCCATGCTAATGTGCAGCAGGTGACTTGGGTTATATCATCGCTAAGACACTTCCTACGGATGTTTGTTTGTTTATTAGATAAACAACAATTATTTTTAGCCAGCCAAAACATTCAGTGCTATAATAATTTTTTGATGTTTTTATGTGTACATAAATGTTTTGTACAAACACTGATTGTGGTTGTAAACTGAATATCAGTTATTGTTGGTTTGTCTCGTAGGAGGAGCTTCCAGTAAAAAGCCTAAAATAGAACATGTATGTTGACACATTTGCTTTGATTAATTTAAAGATTTTGACATGTTCCTTTTAGATTTGTATTTTGTAATATATTTTTCTTTATTAAATCACGTAGTCACAAGTGCATGCTGCACTTTTGAGGAGTAAAATAAAACTCAACTTCCAGTTGAATTCCTGAGTTTGAGCCTCCTTCTTCCACCACTCGACCAAATCCTACACTCCCCCTGGCTACAACTTAAAATCTGATTAGTTGATCATGCTGCCTTTCCAGGAGTATGTTCTCATCTGTTTTAATGGTCAGGGCCATTAAAGAGGTTACAGAATACCTTAGAGACTTCCCCAATAAAGAATCACTCCATATTCCAGTGGTCCAACAAAAAACACAGAAACAACCCTGTGTTATATCACTGTATTGTAGACCAGAAAGTTATGGATTATTTTCATTATTATAGAAATTATTGAAATAAAATCGTAAAAACTTATTATATTCTTAATTCTACTCAGGACCTTCCCTGAATACCTTAGAAGCCCAAATGGTTTGTCTCTTTTTATTGTTTTTTTTTTTTTTGGACTTCATTTATGGGATCCAGAGTCAACCACCTCTTTTTCACCCTAGTGATTCAAATCTGACCCATTTTACCTCATCTTTCCTTGAAAGTGCAAGTAAAGAAACAATTTAATGTGTAGCCTTTGTGAAAGTAGTTGAAATATTTGTGTTCTCCAGTCAGTAGAGATATATATGTATATGTACACACATTCACATAGCAGTACACTTTACACTAACATGTTAGACACGTTGTGTTCAGTCGCCTGACTGGACCAAAGCAGATTACCCTAGGCTCTGACAAGAGGAGATACATATATGTCTTTAAGACACACTTGAGAGCCCCAGAAAGCAGCTGATATAGATTTATTGGCTTGGTTTAAATTGCATCTGCACGCACATCTAGACCCAGATGTCTGTGTGATGCAATCAGCAGCCAAGCACTGGGAATACTGCAACAAGGAGAATGAGTGGGTACAGTTCCAGAAGGGTAAACTCTGAGATTACAGTCAATGTTAAATTTGTGTATCCATAGAAATGTGTGTAAGACTGCACACTCTTGCATTTTTAGCTTTGACAAGACTCAAGATCTGTTTTAAACTCTGAAAGTAAAGACCTGTTTAGAAGGAGTTAAAGGGATACTGATATTAATTCTTTATAAGGCAGCACTTTCCCA
>JAOXNZ010000044.1:3478649-3489960 GCA_028566095.1 Kryptolebias brasiliensis
ACTCTGAAAGTAAAGACCTGTTTAGAAGGAGTTAAAGGGATACTGATATTAATTCTTTATAAGGCAGCACTTTCCCACCTTGCATTTATAGTGTTCAATCCAAAATGGAGCAAGCAACAGCAGTAAAGAGAATGATTGGAGAAAAAATAATAAATGACAAGAAAACTGGAGACTGAGTATATACAAGGACACAGATATGTACAGTATACACACCGACTCAGACATAAAAGCATCAAATATGCTGCTGGAAGATTACCTGGACAAACATATGTAAAGTTCCTATCATACCGTTGTGAATCACATTATAATAGAGCAACCTCTTAGGTTTATTTTGCAGCAGAGTTCATAATTTGTGCTGCAAAGCATCAAAAATCAGCAGAAGGTTGCCTTAGCTACATCCTAATTTATATGAATACCGTGATTTGTCCCAAGTAATGCAGATGCTTCATTCTGCAGCACTGAAATGATTGTAATTTAATGATTATGACAAGGTTCCTTTTTCATGAAACAGACATTTAATCACTGTAACAAAAGGCATGATTTTCCTGCCACTCGCCTGTCATTGGCATTGAAGCACACAGCATGAGTCTGGAGCTAATCAATGAAGTGACCTCCCACAGAGCTGTTTATGTCTTACACATCTGACACATAATCAATGACAAAAAGTGGAATTATGAACTTGAACCAATCACATGTTTCATTCAGTCAATTCGAACATGAGCTGCACGACTGAGCAGCGCACTAATGGATAGGAAAATGAATAAGGAACGAAAAGGCAACATACAGTTTACAGATGAAAGGGTTAAGACCATCAGTTGGCTGCACATGTTGATGTTTTGTAAATGCTGCAGAAGATAAAAAATGACTCAGTGAATACAGAGGTGATGCATACTGTAAATTCTTATCAGATGACGAAAAACTGTTCAAGGTTTGTTCTGAAACCTTGAATGTTTGCAGTTCTGTTGATGTCAAACATACCAAGCACCTTCAATCTGTTCACCCCCAGTTTTTAAATGTCTTATATTCCAGCCACATTATGCTTTGGAATGATGAGCTGGAGGACACCAGATCCATGTATACACCATCCCACAGCTCACGGGTTCCAAGGAGTCTCCAGCTGTCTTCATTTTCCAATAAATAAGAACTGTTTTCTGGCACAAAGTGGATCAACACAGTGACAAGCATGTGGTTTTACTGCTGTGGCTGTGTTGAACAACAAACCCAACTTCCTATTAATTACAGAACTTGAAATCACATCCAGATAAATATTTTTAGCTTTGTATAAAATACAAGAATTATCATATGATATTGTCTGTCCAAAATATACAGCAATTTTATATATTCATTTCACTGCATATATATTGTATTATGATATTTCATATGAGTGTTTGGTTCTTACAAATTCATACATGCTCACAGCAACTATCAACTGAAACACATTCCCACAGCTAGTAATACATGTTATGGACAATGAAATTCAATTTTTATTTGCCATGTTTTGCATTTTTGCTCATGTCACTGATGAAGACAATTTTTAGTACATACTGCACATGCATCTAGTAACAAAATTGCAAAAAAATCATCCATATGAGTCTCTGTTTTCCTCCTGTAGTTCCGAACAGATTTAGTTCTGAAAGTATGAGCTCCCCAAACAGAAAAAACTCTCATGCACACACTGGCAGGTTGAGCCTGGAACAATAATCAGAGTTAACAAGTATTCTCATTAATTTCAGTGCAGGTTGCTTTGAAACACTACATCCTTCAAAGGACCTGAGATGTTTCAGAACTGTACTCAGACAAGGTCACAAGTGTAAAAAAAAGCTTCATAAAATAAGGAATTGGCTTGTTTGAATTTGCAGTTATCCTGAGAATCCTGAGTCTCTGCTGCTCTGAATAATTTGTGAAAGCGGGGACGGACAGATTGTGTCTGCACTGGTTCCAGGAGCAGAGGGACAGTTTTCTACTAAGCAAGATTAGGATGAGCACATAATCAGTGGGCGTGGTTGGAGTTGACATGAGCCTCAACCTATAATTCACCTTTTTTTTAATTCCTAATAAACGCACGACACTCAGCAGACAGGCGCCTCTGAAGACATTTTTCTCAGTAAAGGCTGATAAATCCTGACTGAATATACTCCAATTTAATTAATGAGCTTGTTAGTGACACGTTTGCTTGTTGTTTTTAAATGACCCAAGGTAAGGCCTCTGCTAATACATAAAATACTGTTTACTGGCATTAAAAAGCACTACACACACTACTACAATAGCCAAATGAACATGTAATCCATCATCACACAAAAATGTGACAGCAGAAAGTATGAGAATAAAAACGTTTTGGCGCTACATAAGACAAAACCACAATTAAGTTCTTGGAAAACTAAAGACATTAAAAATGTCAATGTGTTTTTACTTCATGTACATACAATTAAAAGTACTCACTGCAAAGTATGAAATCAAACATAAAAAAGGTTATCCTGAACTATATCAGATGTTGCAGTTTGAAAGGGTTTACTCCAATAGTTTTCCAGATATATTGATATAGGTCCACACTCAATGCAAATAAAGCACTTATTGAAACTTGAGTCACACATTAGGCTGGCCGTAGTCTATAGGTAAACCAATATGGCAAATCAGACAAGGGTAGAATTTCGGGGAAGACAATTAGATGGAGATATGAGTGAATATGCTGCTACACACAAAAGAAAGTAGAAAGATTGATTAGGACAACTATCATGAATAAATATCGGGAATGAAGCAGGGCAGTAAAGCACCATAAAGACAGAGCTTGGCATTCAAACATACATGTCTTTAGCAAAACTACTGTTAGACCTGTAAGTTTAATGTTTGATCTATTTTGAGTTAATTAGTATTATAAAATGCAATCAACAAAATAGCTACACAAGTTTTATAAGTATTATAAAATGTCATCAGCCTTCATATCCTACACAAAATGAATTACATTGAGAAAATGTCTGTCTTTTCCATGATTATAATTGTTTTAAATTCTAAGAGATCATTGTACTGATTAGTGGTATAAGATATCCTCCACACACATTATTTCCAAATTAAAAGGGCTGCTGTCGATTACTAGCACTCGTTCAATCTCTTCATTCACATCTCAACAATGTCCTTGATGCCAAACAATCCAAATAATTTTTGTGTTAATATTTGCCACTGGTTCATGGGCTTAAGAAGAACTCCAGTGCAGAACAAAAACAATTTTTTTTTATGCCACTGTGATGTGGAAAGCAGTACTTACAGTAGTTTAAGGTTTATAAATAAAGAACAACCTGAATAAGCCTTAATTATAATATACTATTCTTTGAAATCAACTGTCATTTTGTTCTGACATCAGAGACTCAGTAGGTTGAATGTGTTTTTCTCACCATAGTATGATCCTTTTGTGAACTTAAACATCATAATGCAGGTGGCAAAATTCAAAAGTTTTAGCTTTTTATTATTTTAGTAACTATCCATCTCCCAGGCAGCAAGCTTCTGACAATGAGTCAGTAAATCTTAAGCCAACAACCATAAAAACGGTTTTAGCATACACCAGTAAGTGCCCCAAAGGTCTATTATTATTAATACTTTTGGAGTCTAAGACTGAAGGTTATTTTTGCCCACAAATTTTTAAGGTTTTCTTAGAAATCAACTAGTTTCCATTGCTGACAAAATAGAGATAAACATTTTTCTTAATTCCTCTTTTAAGGACTATTAAATGGATATTAAAAAGTGACAGAAAAACATTGTAAGTTTGTCAAGACTTTCTGTTTTTGATTGTTTTTGAGAAGAGAAAAGTTTCCACATGGATTCAGCCTAATGTTTTGTTTACATTGAGTGCATACCCACATTTCAGAATTGCATTTCAGTTTATCTATAAAACTATTGAATAAACTATTTTAAAGTGCACCATTCAATATAGTTTAGGATAACCTTTTTGTTGTTTGATTTTATAGTTTGAAATGACTACCTTTAAACTTTCATGATTAAACTGAAATTTGTTAGATTTTTTGTTGAAGGCATGTGAGTTGTAATTCGTTGGACCTTTTACTGGTCAAGAAGACAATGTCATAAAGAATAAAAGTGTTTTAACCAATTTGACAAGAGAGTGCCTTGGAGTGTCTTGATATTCAAAGTTGAGCTTATACCCTTCAAAGAACACCTCAGCTGAACTTACACTGAAGCCAGGAGGAGCTCTTACACAGTCTTTGTTTGTAACAAATAATTTAATGTCCATTAGGAGTGTTTTTTGTATGACTGACAATGAAGCAAACAGATGGACTTTTAAAATGTCAGTCTGAAAATGGCCATGGTTCCTAACTGGAAAAAAAGTGGAATGCTCCATTTTGGTCGGGTATGAGTCTCTGCCTCAACCAAAGGAGTTTATATGATGGTAGGCTACAGCAGGACATGGATTACCAAATCTGGTCTTGTTCATGGTAATGAGGACATTGCTTCAGTCTGTCGTGGTGAAGAAAGGGTTGAGTTGAAAGGCAAAGCTCTTCATTTAATGGTTCATCCTTGTTTCAGCTCTCACCTATGGTCATGAGGTATGAATCATGACCACAAGAAGAAGATCCCAAATACAAGCAGCTGAAATTAGCTTCCTCTGCAGGGTGACCAGGCTCAGCAATAGAGATGATGTGAGGAGTTCCATCATCAGGGGGAGCTTAGAGTAGAGCCGCTGCTCCTCTGCATCAAAAAGAGTCAGCTGAGGTAGTTCGGGTCCTCCTCTGGCCTGGGAATATCTTGGGATCCCCCAAGAAGAGCTAGAAAGTGTTGCTGGGGAGAGGAATGTCTGGGTTTCCCTCTTGGGTCTGTCACCTCTATGACACATAGATAAGTGGCAAAACATGGACAGTTGGAAGACAATTCTAAAATAAAATATTACTTTAAAACACAGGACAGTATAAAACATTCTGACTGAATCCTGTCGGAGTGCCGGTGTTACGGGCAGGCTCGCCTCCCCTCCTTCTCCCCACTCTAACTAATGAAAAGCTGTAAATGAGGAGGTTTGGACAGTGTTTATCTATGTAGCTTTGTGGGGGCCAAGGTGCCCTCACACACACAGCAGTGTCTAACGAAGGGGACTGCTGGGCATAATGCTTCACATATCAGCTGCCTCTCACATATGGCCGTCCTCGTCTGGCCTTGGTTCCTGCCCCATCTGCCTGCCCACCTCTGTTGCCGTAGTTTGTTTTTCCAACCAGTGATTGGCTGCCGCTGGGCCCTTATTGTGTTGCCACATCTCTCCCAGAGCCAGACTTTGTGATTCCATGCCCTCTTTTTGACAGTCATGTGCACATAATAAGTCTGCTCTTCTACATTCAGTACAAGCCCAGCCACCTCACTATCTGCATAACCTTTCTCCTCATGCCTCCCCTGAATCAATGTCCTCATCCTGCCAGGCCTGGCGCAGGGTCACATCTGGAACAGAGATTTGCTGCTGCTCCACACCAGCCCTCCTCTCTTTCTGTTTGCAGATGGCCTGTTGATTTGAAGTTCTGTACTGTACAGTGTTGGCACGAGGCGGGTGGGTAATGTAGAGAGAAGCCCATTGAGGGCTGAAACATTTAAACTGCTTTTTTCTAATAACAGATTGAAGCATTATTAAATATTTCACACTTTATATTTAAACCAAAGTAATGATGTCGTTTGTGATCATGGAAAGTGCCAATTGCTTGGCAAAGCCAAACAAACAGACAGAATATTCAAACGAGCCCGGGTTAAGATGAACTGGGCTGAAGAAGCAGAGTATGACCTATTTGGTCGGATGGTGGTGGTAAACCTTATTTATGTGTCTTTCAAAGGTGTAGATTTACTGCTTTGCATTTCCAAATGTGCATTGTGCATGTTTTTATTACACTGCTTTGTTTTAAAGCAGCTACTGTTAGATTAAATGTTTTTGTGTGAAAAAGACAAAGGGCCATCAATCAATTTCTATGTTACTTTGCTTTTAGCATTGATTGCAAAATGTGAATTAAAGGCCTAGCTTTTCTTCAAGAAATTCTTCGAAAGACAACAGTTTTAAACTTAGATCATCTTATCTTGAGAAATGATGGAACTATAGGAGTTTTGGTTAAACCTTAAAAATAACATTTTGCATAATCTCATGCAATATTGTGAGATGTTATGGTCAAAACTAACTTTGTTATTGCTGTTTTTCTGTTGGCTAATGTGGATTTCCTGTAGTGTCTAGCTCAGATTGACTCAAAGAGTTAATCAGTTGTAAATTTCCACCCAATAATTACTTTATGAGAGCTTCAGTAAAATCTGTCTCCTGTGGTTCATGAGAAATTTTACCAACAGTCAAACATGGTTGACTCCTATAGTTAATGATTACATTTTATACAAAGATTTCAAGCAATGGGAAGCACTTAGAATATGTGTTGTGAATGGCTCTCAGCTACAATCCTTACAGATTTTAAAATATCTAAACCTGATTGAATTATAGCCATTTTTGTGTTTTGTATAGTCAGTTGTCTGTGGTTGTCGTTTTGAATTGGGTTTGCTCCAAAAGTAAGTAAGTTGTAGAACTCCATCCACTCATTATTTCCAGATAGATTCAATAAAATCTGTCCAGTGGTTCATGAGATCTTTTGTTAACAAAGACAGAGTTGACTTCAAATAGTTAATGGTAAAATTTAAAACAAAGAACTTGTGCTCAGAATATGTGTTGAGAATTAGTCTTAACAGCTTCAACACCAAATTTTAGGTCAGTATTTGTAAAATTGATTGAGTTACAGTTATTTTTGTGTTTTTTACAGCCATTTGGTTGCGGCAACTATCTTGAATCGGTTGACTCCAAACGTTATTCAGTTATAGATTTACATCTAATGATTACTTTGTGTAATCAGCTTATTAAAATTTCTCCATTTGTTCATGAGACACAGTAACAGACAGACACATGGACACACACACACACACAGACATGGGCAAAATCATTATTGTGCCACCTTCACCTTTCAGTGGTAGGTGATAATGAAGTTTTAAATGTAAACATGCAATTGTTGTATTCTCATATTACCTCTGCACTAAAGTGTGGTGGGAGGTATGTCATCAAATTATCTTGAGGCCTTTTCTCAGGTGTCTGTTATCTTGTTTTACATTTATTTTTTTGTGTTGAACTTATGTAAATACTATTCTGTTATTTTTGTTATTCTTGCCTCGCTGTTACAACAACCTGAGGCTGGTATTTTCCAACCAATTAATGTATGTGCAGAAGACTCTTTGAACAGCCGTGAGAAGCTCTTACTTGAGAAAGGTGTTTACACCTGTGAGGTAGTTGATTTTCAAAGAAAGAAAATAAAAGTTCCAAATAGGCTGAATTTTATTAGTTTTGTGCTTCTTTGATAAAAAATTTAAACAAGCAATGATGTCAAGTTGTTGAATTTAAGGTATCTGTTTCTCTCAGACAGGTATTCTAAATCATTTTAATTTTTTTAACTATTAGCCAACATTAGCCAACACAAAAAATAGCTGTAAATCAGTCAGGTTTACAGATATTGAGCTAAAATTTAATGTGGTGGTAGTAGCTGAGAGTCATTCAAAACACATACTCTGAGCGTGACCTTTCTTGATATCGTATGAGAATGTGCATAAAGTTATTTTAAAGGTTTGACCAAAACAGCTGTAACTCTGACATTTCTCTTCATAAGATGATCTCAACTGTTCAAAATATGACTTTGCCTATTTTTGCTGTATTTGTCTATATGTATGTGTGTGTGTGCCTGTGTGTAGGTGTGGGTGTGTGTGTGTTGGTGTGGGTGTGGATGTGGGTGGGGGAGGTTTATTTGAAAATGTACCTGCACCATATGCTGCTTTACTCCATCCATTGCCAAAACCCCATTACTTTGAAACTGCTTACAGACATTTTTGCTCAAGAGTTTGGCAAATGCATCTTGTCAACATCAACAACTCATCTAAAGCCAGAGAGAAGAAAGTAATGCCAAACAATGATTTCCTAATTGTGGCCAGTTTTCTCATCAGTTTGGCTAAAATAACATAAAATGTCTTGGTTTTATTTCACCTAAAAGAACTGTAAGGTTAAAAAGATGCATGATCTCAACACCAAGTTAAAATTCTTAAAACTGACATATTTGGCTCTGAATAATTAACAGAAACAACAAAGCAGTTTATTTTTTTGGTATTAGGTGCAAACCTAGAACATAAATTGTGTTAAATGTAACTTTGATAAAAGAAAAAGTGTTTCACATTTTGAAGTCTGCTAGAAAATAGATCTGTTAAGCTGATAATTGATCTTTTTATATATATTTATATATTTATATATATACATATGTTGTAATATGACGGTGCCAGCTGCTATGTTTTCTCCAAGAGCTTTACAACATTCTTATGTTGCTATTTAAGTTCTGTGTTATAAAGTGACTATTTTTTATCTGAGTTAGAATATAAGAACACTGAAAAGGTTCATCAACAGAGAAAAGCCAACAGATTTACAGGTCAGAACGTTTTGTTATGGTGTAAAATTATGCATTAGAATTCACAATTACTAAGCCTCTCTTAAAGTGTTACAAAATTAAATGTACCGTTATAACTAGTAAATAAAGAAAAATCTATACATAGATTATTGCAATGCAGACACTTCAGACATATATGTATATGATTTTTCTACACCTTTTCAAAATAACAAGGCCAGTTTGTATAGATTTATGCAGGAAGAAAGTAAAAAAAGTTCAAGTATCTACCTCCAAACAGAAAAGCACAGGGGTTGCAGTGCAATATTAATATAGTTGAAAACAAAACATGCCTAATGAAGGGAAATGTTGCTAAATGAAACACGGTTCTGTGATTGCATTAAGTCTTTGCAACTTGATTCGTCTGCTCGCAGCTTTTTACACACTTTTAAATCCCAACAGTTGGTTTGGTGTAAAATTATTTTTATCTGAAATCATATTTGGCAATTTTCTCCTAACAGCTGCTTCCTCTCACAGCTCTCTGCAGCATCGGCCTTTCTATATTCACCTCAATGATTATTACGTGATTATTTTGAACCATTCAAAATTAAATTTTTCTGTCCTTCCTGATGGCAAACCTCACTACAACTTGATGCTGACCTGTCTGGAGAGCTTCTTAGCATTCTTCCTTGAAGGCGTTATAAGACCTCGGGGAGCTTTTTACATTCATCCATTTTCTACACTCACTTTATTTTTATTAGAAACACGAGGAGCTAAAATAAAAGAAAGAGCACACTTAAAGGCCCCAAGTGAGTTTCAAACAGGGAATATTCTTTCTGTGATGCAACCGTGCTAACCACCCCACCATCATGCCCCCTGGGTTTTTCACAAAGTGCAAATAGACTACGATTATGTGACAGTTAGATTGCACACAAGTGGACTAAGCTGAAAAAAAAAAATTATGACTATTTTCAACAGGCAGCTTCAGATCACAATTTAGGGCTTCTAAGTAAAGGGGTGAACCTGTTCATATTTTCTGTTGTTTTCAGTGGCAGTTCTAAGGGGTGGCTGCCGCTGGAAAAAAATTCTTGCCACCCCAGTTGTCACCCTATTTATAGGTTAGCTAACAATCCTGTCGCCTATGGGTCAAATTGACCTGAAGTTACAAGGGCTTCTCTACCTCTCTTTGTCGTCTCTCTCTCTTTTGAGAGCTTCAAGAGGGTTAAAATATTTTTTAACATTTTTTCACAGTGTTGAAAATCAAGGACATTTCCACAAAACTTCAGTCTCAATCCTAACTCACTGATTTAGAATTTGCACACAAACCTCTTGAATTTCAAAATGGTTTTACCTGCCAAGGAAGCTGGAAATTTCACAAGGAGAGACTGTTTCAAGACCTCCCAATCAACAATGTGTCAATACAACTGTTTGACAAAAACGACTTACTGTGAGTCTTTTTATGAATCTGAAGAAAAATAAAGTTGTTCAAAAATAGCAGTATGTTAAGTGTTCTTTCATGTAATTTTTTGTAGTTTTTTTGTAGTCACAGACCAATAACCTGAATAGATTAATTTAGATCCAAAGGTAAAATTTTTCCTGCAACACTAAAACCCTATAACCCTTCTTTATAAACAAGTAGTTTGTCTTTTTTTATACCTTGATTGTAATGATTGTTTTGCAGTCCTATAAAACCACATTGTATAAAAGTCTGCTCATTGCTATTAAAATTGTTTAATCAAATGAAAATTTCCTTTACGATTAGAACTTTAAGAATCTTCCTACTGTAGTAACGTGATGAGATTGCCTAAAAACATCACCTCTGACCATAACTATATCCTGAACTATGACTAGATATTGTTACCATCCAACTGAAGGTACAGCATTCCAGTTTGAAAAGATTAAACTAAAAACATGTTTTTGTTTGTCTGTCCTGAAACTAAACATGGAACATTAATAAAGTTTGAACACTATCATCTGCTCATCTTATAATGTGAGTTTTTTGTTTGTTTGTTTATGGTATTTGAGAAGGATTTTTGAGTGATAGTATATGTTGTAGGTTATGATTGTTGTGTTTAATGTTTGACTTTTTTGTTTTGTATGTTATTTAGAAATAAAATTGTTGTGATGCAAGGCCAAGTATTATTGTACTGTATTGTATTGTGAAGTAATGTGTTAGTACAATCTGCAAAAATCACAAAATATTTATTTTAAAATTGCAGGTTTTGATGACAAAAAAAGGGGAAAACAAAAACTCTTTTGAAAGCTATTGAAGAAATCTAAAATAGATGATTCAGTGAGTCTTTATAACATAATGTCAGTTTTGGTCATGCAGTAATGATGTTATTAAAATATCTTTTTTCAGTTTTTCTTCTTTGGATTGCCAGTTGCCTTTGAGCACAGAAGCAGGAGATAAATGCATCTCAGTCTCAGTCGCCCTACAGATGAGGGGCTGTATCTCTGCTTACTCCAACCAGCTGCTTATTTAATGGAATCTATTGACAGAGATGTCATGTTTGTGGGCACGTTCCTGACCAACCGTAGCCTTGTGGTATGTGACATTTTCATGCTATAAAAAAGAGGTATGGACTCTTCATTCTAGTTAAGGAATGCACCAGCATGGCAGTGAAAGCAGTACCCTGCATGGCTATGGAGTCACCTTGAGTCATGGTCTGTCATGGAAACAACAAGAATTTGTAGGATTTTAAATATATATATAACTGGTCTCGGGTGGCACAGCGGCATAGTGGTTAGAGCTGTCGCCTCCCAGGTTCGAGACTCGGCCTGGGGCCTTTCTGGGTGGAGTTTGCATGTTCTCTCCACGTGGGTTTACTCCGGGTACTCCGGTTTCCTCCCACAGACCAAAAACATGCATGTTAGGTTCATTGGTAACTCGT
>JAOXNZ010000044.1:3491812-3509223 GCA_028566095.1 Kryptolebias brasiliensis
TGTGACTCTAATTTCTGAAAAAAAAAAAAATAAAAAATAAATACATTGCAATTCATGAAGCATAGCGAGGGGAGAGAGATGGAGAGGAAGATAGAGAACAAAGCAACACAAGATGACTGAAAAGTTGGCAAAATAGTTTTAGGATTAGACCGGCTGAGACAAATAGTAATGATGAGAAGAAAAAAAAAAGGAAGGGGGGACAACCTTTTGGCATCAGTAGTTTAATGCATCTTTATCAGTTTACTATAGTGTTTAATCTTCCTTACTTTGCACACGAGAAAGGAAATGTCTAGACAGAAGCAAACAAAAACATAACCGGGAAAAGGGAGGACAGAAAAACACTCAGACTTTAGATAACCAATTGACCTCAAGCAAAAGAAAAGGTGAAATAAACAGGTGCTAGAAAATGTTTTTTTTTTAAAGATCTGAGAAGTGATGACTGGCACAGCGGTGAGCAAACCGGGTAGGGAAGATTGGAGTTTTGTGGCACAAAGACTGGCTAGGTCCAGGTTAACATCAAGATATATTTTTTTTTCATCTTACAGGAAAAAGAGAAAACATCCAATCAACAACTGTGGACATAATTTACAGTAATTTCTACATCTGTTCTTGGCCATGTTGGTCAGAAAAAGTTGTTGGCAATTTTATAGAGGGGCCAAAGTACCATGACTTCTTTCGATGTCATGTTGTTTGTCTGTTCCAGCATCTGTTCTTGGACAAAACAGCAAGAAAGCGAGAAACAAGAATTAGGACTTGTGAAGCCAACGGGTTGATTATCCACCCTCTCACTTTCCCCATCCCTCCAATTTGTTTACATGGTGGGTTTGGGAGGACCCCTGTGATTGTGGTACAGTGAGCGGTAAGACCACTTAATCCAACGAAAGAGGCAGAGGTTACACCAAAGGCAAGACAACATATGGCCAACATGATCCTGTCACACATCTCGCCCCCCTTTAATCTCTTTGCCTCTCTCTCAGTCGAGTTTCAGTCCTTTTGCATGGGCGCCTCTATCAACAGTGCCTTCTAAAGCCGACTTCAGCGGGTAGTTTATATAACTCCACAGCCCTCCTTCATCACAACAGACCACCAGCTGTCACAGTAGACATCCTTCCAGCCAACACACTGAGAGGAGAAGAGTTCAGTCCAACAGAGCTGCTCGGGTACATCTGCAACACATCAAGCCCTCCTAGGAAGCAGGAAGCAGAAGCAAAGGGAGCTTTCGCTTTCTCCCATGGCTCACACTGTGCAAAGATAGTTATTATCAGCAGAAGGAGGTGAGGGAGCACCTTATGAGGCAACGAGGTGTCGAATGAATGCATCTCTTTCTTTCTTTTCTTTCTTCTTGTTCTTTGTGTCTACCCTTGCTGTGCTCCTCTATTCACCTTTCCTCTCCTAATGCCTCCTGCACTGCTCCCATTGCACAGGGCTGACACCAACATAGGTAATTCTGACTAATGTGACAAATAAACTCTTCTAATCTCAACAAAGCGGCTGCTGCTTTCTCCTGTGCATTCATCTGTGTTAAATCAAAGGTTTTATGCAAATGCAGGGTTTTTATGAAGCACTTTTCATCCAAGTAAGCAGCTACATCAGGTTGTAAGCCGGACAGGTTTGAATTTACCATGTAAACAAGTGTCAGGTTTCATGCTGAAATGGAAAATTCCCCAACATTTGCCTGTCAAGATGAGAACTTGTTTTCTTGTAACGAAGAAACATCTACTGCAGAGAAGTTTAAGTTTTTTTAATCAGGTGCATGATTCACCTTCTTTGCTATTAAAACTGTGACCTTAAACAGCTTAGTACAACATCACAACTTCCTCCATACAGCCTTAGTGTATATGCAAATCTTTATGCTGTCAGCTGCGCAAACTAGATAAATTGTACCTGGAAAGGCTGAAACTCCACACATAAAGATGTCAGATTTGTAGAGCTGTGCAGTCTGATCAGTCACACTCTAATTTTTATCTCTAAAAGTTTCACACATCCTATTTTTCCATTTCAGCATCTCATGCTTGCGGGGAAGTACATTACTGTGTTTTGTATTGGCATGGCAGTAAAAGCATTTAAACATTAACAACAATACATCACAATATATGGGACCTGTCAGGCTGTAGGCTTTGTGTTTGGCTGGGAAGCACGTTGCCAAAGCACAGCTGTCTTGTAAGTGAAGTCAGGTTCAGTGCAGCAGAAAGACAAAGCGTCACTCTGCAGTATTTATGAACAGTTTTTAGGGGGTGGTGCTGAGTGCTCTTCTTTGTACTCACCAGCAAACATATCCTGGCCTACATAACCTCAGTGTGACAACAAGCAGTTGTCTGTTGAGTGCAGTCTGCTCCCCAAGGGAAAGTTCTTGTAGTCGGTTTAATGTGCCAAAAAAAATAAAAAAATTATTGACATACAGGTGTACAAAAAAGGCTACAACCAATATCAGTTCACCCACATTACAAATAAAGATCATTTCTACCTTTTAAATCTAACCATGCAGATATTTAGGGTCGTATGTGCCAAGCTTAGAGATCTCTGCCAGTGAGAATTATGTTGCCAACCCATTACAGGGCAGGTCTGTTGAATGTTGTTGTGCCCAAAGCATTGAGAGTTGCCCCTAAAAAATTTAACAACAGTTGGGCTTCACAGACAGTGTGGATTATTTTAGGTTGCAGGGTGCGTCAATGTGTCTGATTCTGATATAATTCTGATTTCAGTCTGTACAGTAACTACACTGACATGTTGATGTTTACTATAAAACCCTAAGATTAGAAGAATTTGGGTTAAAGGAATATTGCAGTTATTTGCACGACATTTTGCACAGAAATTATTGTTATAATTATTTTTTTTAAATTCTGTTTTAATTTCTATTGGCATCAAAGCCCCCCTGGTCCTGAATGATGCCATCAGGAATGGATGTGGTCTACATACCACACAGGCCTCGCAGTACCACGCCAGATGCAGCTTTGCCACCCGTGGCACCATCTCAACCTTTGAAATTTAACGGTTCATGTACATCAGGGCTGAACCATCTGGCTCTTTAAAGAGATTTTGCATGTCAAAATGACTTTGGAGGTGATAAATGTATAATCTGATTAGTGCAAAACATGCAATGTTTTTCCATGTATATTTTATGATGTTTGATCACATTTTTAGTGTGTCATTTTGTTGTTATGTGGTCATAACTTGTGTCCTTTTTAAGTAAGCAATAGTTCTTCCAGAACCATATACTGCAAGGACATATTCTGAAACAAATAATTTCCTTTCATATTCTCAGACATCAGTTGCAGTGAGTTGTTAGTAATACCAGTTTTACCCATGGATTTATTAGCAGCAGCATCAGAGTTTGTATTGTTGTTTTTGCCTCCTTTGTGCTATAAATCTACCTGCTTGTAGTGGTTATGGGCTTTATGGGATAGATCACTTTTGTGGAGTTGTTGGAGACAATATGCTTTGGAAACAGACACAGAATAACAATGCACTCTTATTGTTCTAGTTTCTCATTTTTAATGAATTTACATGCCTGTCTTTTGTTGATGAAATATTGATGCGTCTCAGTAACTAATATGTAATAGGCAACTTGTGAAAATTGTGAAGAAAATAAATCAATAGTTTTTGTCAATAGCGGAATCAGATGAGCAGTTTATTGGTCAGTAAATTGATGCAGCAGTCAGTTAAGATTTACACATGAATTACAGACACAAAATAAGTCATTTGACTGGAATAATTTGCCTTCCATGTTGAGCGAGACACCTCATTGTAATCTGGTGGCAGGTACATCGTGTTACACGGTGGATCTGAGACGGCAAGTCACCGTCCTTCTGCCACTCAACGGACACTTGAAAGCAGGGTGTTCAGATGTGCAGTGGGCCATGATCTGAGCTGTAATACTAGCTCAGCTGTGCAGCACATACACAGTTAGTCACTCACGTCACACGCCGATTGTCTGGGTGGTCCGGAGGAAGAGGAAAACAAAGAGAGGCAGAAAGAGAGCTGTATACCTGCAGAATGAAACATTAGAAGGGCATCTCTAATGTTTTCCATTAAGGTAAAGGAGATGTGATGGCAGGGTTGTTTGACCAGATAAGAACAGAAGAAGACATAAATGGAAATGTACCGCTGTTTTTTTATTTTTTCCTGAATAACCTCAGGCTAGTATGATTTAACTGTGACTTCAAATGCTTATCTTGAGGCAGTGCTTTCAGTGTGAGGTTTGTTTACAACATAAAGATGCATTACTGCTCAAATACAGGCAAAGTATGTGTAGTGAATAATGCATAATGTGTGCCATATCTTGATTTAACGTATACAAGTGCAGAATTTTGTCATGGCTCCTCAAACAATGAAGATGGAACATTGTTGAGCTGAAAAGAAGAACTCTTAAAGGTAATTTCCAAACAGTTGGTTAAGTAAATGCCAGATAACATTCAAACAAATCAAACACACAAACCAGGGAATCTTTGTGGGATGTGGCGCACATCTCTTGGGAGTGCCTGTTATTTACACCCTCTTATCCCTCCTCGGTTGGTGCCATGTGGAAGCATCACATTCTCACTTTGTTGTAGATCAGCTTTAGACTGCTTTAACTGTCAGCTGCAGCCCTTTAAACCCCTTGAGGCCCACTTTATTTGCCATTGCCATTAGTAGAGGAGAAGACCTTTGTTTGGGACACTACTGTTTTTTTTGTTTGTTTTTTTTATCGCAACCCTTTATTTCATGCTGATTCATTTGATTGTTCAATGATACAGAATTCATTTTTCATTTGTATTTTATTTGATAGGTTTGCTGGATAGTTGGGGTGGGATTAGATCACTAAAGGATGGTTGAACCATATGCAGGTAGCTGTCAGAAGCTTTAATCGCCTTTGTGAGCCGTGTCTCCAAGTTCAAAGAGGGGCTGATGTCCCCACATGATACCCATTACTGAGTTCATACCGGAGATCCATAAACTTTCAAAACAAAGGGCAGAAGGCAGGGGCTCAGAGCTTTGATCTGCTTTAAGTTGCCATTGTTGCACATACTATATAAGGCAAAAGCCAGCATTTTGACCACAACAGAGCCCTTGAAAAGGCGCCAGCAGACATTTTCTCAGTTTTCTTTACTGGTCAACTGAGTCTTAAGGCCAAAGTCGTCAGCCATCAAAGTTTTCTGGTTAGAAGCATTCATCATCCAAGTGGACTCTCTTAGAGCACCCAAAACTTCACAGAAAGAAAAAAAAATCTTAAGATTTTGTCATATTATATATACTGCTGTTTGTTTCTATATAACAACAGTATCTGTATCAGCAAATCATTTAAATCAAACCCACTAATCGATGTTCAGGTAGAAATCTTTCTGTTAACAGCATAAGGTGCATTAATTTACCACAGTGAACCCAGCTCTGTGGAAGCAGAAGCACTGCTGATGCTGATGAGAAATACCAGACAGCCATCACCCCAGCATTAAATCACATAATTGCTTGGAAATGTCATTTGTGTTCTTATTATTAAAAAGTAAGCAAATGTGGTAGATAAAAAGCAAAAGCTATTATGATAAATGTAATAATTTGTTACACTAATTTATTTTTCCCTATCACTGATTTATCATGCAGCTAAAAAGTAATTGGTGAGTGTGAAGGTACAAGCCTGTAAGTGTCCCTGTGTCACCTCTCTGTTTATAAATATAGCTCAGAATATATCTCAAGGAACACTGTCAAAATGACATTGTGGTAAAGCTTTTAATAATGGCATTGCTAATTGATATTAAAGCAATGCATCAATAGCGCGACTCTACCAAAGCACAGCAGCTTTAGTAGTAAGAACTTTGTCCCCAAAGTCATATTCTGTTACTGTAACACTGACCTTCCTGTTCCCTCCTCCCATTCAGTCAAAAGTACATCCTGTTGTTATTGTCCATTAAGCTATCTTTCTTTTCTTTCATCCAGTACATCCTTTCTGTGTTGGTCTTTGTGGTAAGTTAATGACAAGCTTTTAACTGCAAAATTCCTTGTTGTTTTGATTGTTAAATAATAATGTATTTATTGTATTTGGGAAACAATTCTTACAGAGCCCCACTTTCACAATTTACAAGTAATATTAAATATATTAAACATGTATTTAACAGCAGTGGTGAGAGCAAAAATGTGGTGTGTGGGCTTTGCATGTTCTTCCCGTGCAGGCAATGATTTTCTCCGGGTAGTTCGGTTTTCACAGATCAAAATCATGCATGTTAGGTTATTTGACAACTCTAAATTGTCACTAGGTCTGAATGAGAGTGTGAATGATTGTCTGCCTTGTTTGTCTCTACGTGGCCTGTGATAGAATTATTTATTCTTGGCAGTTCTCTTACTCTGTTTTCTTTTCTTTCACATTTAGCAGAATATTCACTCTTATATTTCCATTTAATTGTTTTCTCAGAGATTCTACGCTTGTCTGATAACACTGTACTTATTTACCTATACAAACTAAAGCCAGCCTAATGTAGGTCAGTTATGTGACTCAAGCTTCCATGTGGTTTTTAGGGGATTTAGCCAAGCGCTTTGTTTACATTGAGTGTGTACCCGCATTTCAGAATTACATATCTGGAAAACTACTGGGTAAATCAAACTGCACCATTTGATCTAGTTTAGGGTAACTGTTTTATATTTGCGTTCATACTTAGCAGTGAGTACCTTTAAAGTCCCAGCTAATGATTAATTTAAAGTAATACAAATATACAACCACCAAGGAAATATTCCTAATAAAGCAGCAGATAACATACTCAATAGACCAAGAGTAAAAAAAAAAAAACATTTACAAGAGGCAAAATAGTTGAATTAAATAGTTCTAAAAGTCTAGGTGGCATTTGGTGAAAGGTCCCCTTAGCACTCAAGTGTCTTACACACAAGACATTGGATATTTATGAATTGATCCGACAGTGTCACTCAGTCCTGCACTTTGCCCGGGGCACTAATCCATGTGATGGAATTCATATGTCTACTTCATATTAAGTTTCCTGTGCTGCTTATTGACCTTTTCATCCAGTATTTTCCCCCTACTGATGTGAACTGGTCCCTTCACAGAAGCTGTCTAGAGCCATTATTTGGTTGCTTTCGATTTAGCTTCAGGTGAAAAACACTTGAACATTTACCACAATGGTAAAAAGGACTTTAAAGTAAAAGAAAACTGACAGTCTGGGACACGGGTTGCAGCTACAAGTTTCTTGCATCTAATTTCTATTCAAACTATCCATAAAACAATATTTTTTCTGCTGGTTTGTGGTGTTCATTTTTAATTGAACTGTACCTCAGATGATGGGAGGCAACACATGACAGGGGTACATTTTCACAGTTACATTTATAGGTAATTTGTCAAATGTTACAAGATACTTTAAAAATCACATACTTTGTTTTGCTTCAGTGTCATGAATTATATATATGTCCATGATGACAAAAAATAGACAAATATTTTTTAAAAGGACATAAAAAGTGTTTTTTTTTTGTTTGATGAAAGTGATTCTGTTAAACACTCATTATAGCTCTGTTGCCATAGTTACAAACTGTAAGTCAGTTTTGATTTTTTTCATTTTACTTACATACATACTTACATCTGAACACCCTGCTTTCAAAAAAATAAAAAGATAAAATAAAACTAGGCATGACTGCTTTTGTTGACTATCTGTGACTTGAAAAACTAATTTCTTTAAGCTAAATTGAAAAATGGAAGGCTGAGTTCAGTCAAATTCTTTTTAAAGAAATTTATTTAGATTGTTTTTGTGAAAGTTTTGAAAGGAATATGAATATTTGATATTTTACCTGTTGTAGATGAAGAACTTTGAATGGCCTCTTTAGATAAATAAAATAATTCTGACCAGACTGATGAGCTAACAGCTAGTCCAAGCAAAGTGTGTGTTAATGCTGCCTTAAAACAACTCCTGTCTCCAAAATTTATAATGGTTCATGCAAATGCTATTTTATAAGTCTTTACATGAAAATTGAACATAAAAAGGTAAAAATATTATATTTCTGCTGAAAGTACTCTAGGCAGAACTGTAAGAGCTACAGTTAACTACTGCTGCTCTTTGTGCTTGCAAAAAACTTTAGAATTCTATGTAAATAATTATGAAATGCAAAAAACATTGACATTGTACAGGATTATAAAATTGCTTTCACATAAACTACTAAGAAATCTTTCAGACTAGAGTTGTTCTCAAACAGCAGCAATTCACTTTTGTCTCCGCACCACTCTGGCTAACCCTTAGCTCATTAATCCGGTCAGAGTTGAACTCTTTTCCTCTAAAAGGAGGTACTTCAAAGAGTTATCTACAACAGGTAAAATATTAACTGTTCATGGTTTCCACTAAACCCCACTTTACTCGCTTTAACAAGAGCATGATCAACCTTATTATGACAATAAATACAGCACCTCTGTTTCCATTTGATCATAAATACAAACCTTTCCAAACCTTACCCAAAGCATTTTAGCCTGAATTGTGAGTGTCCTGCAGTCTGTACACCCTCCATTCAGCCCAACCATTGGTGGCAGACTCTAATGCAGGTCAATTATGTGTTTGGAAAAGCCTAATTCAAAAAGCAGTTTAGTTAAATTGGAACATAATTTCCAGGAGACAGAGTTTTGTTGCGATACTTACATTCATATTTCCAGTATATTTCACGTCTCTTTTATGCAGCTTTTACACAGACCAGCTCCTGTCACAGTAGCACAGAAGGTATTCTAATTTCCAGTACCTTCCTGCACACTATCACAAATAAAAGGAGGATCCTTGTCCTTTAACAATAGAGTATGATGAATACCTCCCCCTCTTTATGTCGAAATGATCTTCTCTCCATTTGCCCTTTTAGCCAGCTCTATACAGAACACTACTTGATTAAATCCCATCAGCGCAGCTATTTGGATCAAGAACTTTGATTAAAATGCTTAAATATGATTTTCCTACATACCCTTAAGCTTAAATCTGTTTTTCAGTATGCTTGAGACTAAACAACCAAAATGAGGGTAGACTAAGTTGTTTATACTCCAAAATTTCAAGCAAAATTTAGTTTTTCATTAATAAACATGCATACTGTATGCAACGTTGTCATCATAATTACATCAGTTTCTGCTTCATGTATTTATTGGATTAATGCTCTGAAAATGCAAAGTGCAGACAGTATGGTCACATTATGCATCTGAGGCTGCTACCTACCATACAGCTCACCACATCATAAATATTTTACGCTTTCCTGCAGTTTCCCTAATGAGTTGTGTGATCTGTAAAGTTCTTGATTGGAGGTGAAGGACACGCACAAGAAGACAGGCCCTTATTTGCTTGAAGGTATGCTGCAGGTTTCTAAAAACTTTGACCACCGGCCATAACGAGTCAGCCAAGCATAAACCCTTGCTGCAGTCCTAGAAGTGGTGTTTTTATGTGAGAGTGCCTCTGCTATCTTTTTAATTAATATCTGCCTCGAGGCGACTAGTTAGATACAAACAGAAAAAAAACCTCTGGTGCATACCAATAGTCTGTAAAGCTAGCAAGGAGTAAAACATTCTCTCTGTGGTCAAAATAAAATTTAATTTGATGGGGTCTTCTTCAAAAAATAAATTATTCCATGAATAATTTGTCCTGATGTAGTTGAATGAGTTGCTTTGGCTCTGAATTTTTGTACACAAAACATAATAACTTTACTGTTGCAATCAATTTCAGGGTTATTAAACAGACTTCAATGCAAATCAGATGGGACAAATACATGTTACATATCACTATAAAATAACAGTTTTTCTTATTTTATTTTAAATCTCATAAGCACTTACAGGTTTAGAAGAGTGTTTGGAGAGACAGTAGTCTGAAAAATTATTACTTTAAAAATTTAACAGCTGAATAATGTGTCGTGTCACAAAAGGAAACAACTATATGAACTTTTAACTAAGCAGAGATGATAAAATAGTTCCCATACATACTTCCAATGCAAATATGTATCATTATCTTCCATTATGTGCCATTTTGTTACACTAATAAAGTAATTAAAAACCTATTTTAAAGCACCAGCCAGTGTGCCTATCTTTACTCTCAAGAAACATTTTCAGGAAGGTCACACTTCCACTACATTATAATGTTGAACATCTACCATCTAATAGGCAGAAATTAAGCATTAAAAAAGCCAGATTTGACTGAGCAAATGGGAAGCATATAGTTTATCACTCAATGACTTGAACACTCAAAGCTACATGTTGAAAAGGCTTCAAATTGGCTTCTGAAAGTAAATCTAGCTATGGGGTAGAATATAAAATCTTATCTGAAAAGCATTAGTGCACATAATTTCAAATGCCAATTTATTTGTCTCTGAGCAATCTGAAAAAAAAAAAAAAGAAAAAGAATAAGAAGCAATCTTTTGAGGCAAATTTATAAACTAATGTGATTAATGGAGAATCAGTTGCCCAAAACAGTGTGTGTGTGTATTTGTGTGTGTGCGCTCACTGGTTGGAGGTGTTTGCATATGCATGTTTAATTGCAACAGAAAACAATTTGTATTAATAATTTCAAAACAGAGAAAAATCAACACTGCAGTCCCGTTTGACAAACCTATATGGGCCAAATAGATGTTTGACAGTACAAAAGTACAACTCCAATTCTGAAAAAGTTGAGATGTTAAGTAAAATGTAAATAACAAAATCCATTCATTTCCAAGTATCTAAACTCACATTCTATTCACAATGTGACATAATAAACATCAAATATTGAAAGAATAATTTTTTATGACAGGAACACATTTAAAAAATGTTGGGAAAAGGCTGTAAAAGCAAGCGGCACAGATAAGAAACAGCTGGAAGGGCATTTTGCGACATATTAGGTTAACTGGGAAAAATTGGGAAGATTTTGAATATCCCATCATCTACAGTTCATAAAATTATAAAAAGATTTCAGGAATCTGGAGGCTGAAAGCCACTATTGGATTCCTCAGGCTGCTTTACAAATAGGTTTGATTCTCTTATGAACATCACTGCATAGGCTCAAGAACACTTCACTGAATCACTGCCACCACCTAAAAGTGCTGCCATATTCTCTGGGCCTAAGCTCGTTTAAAATGGACTGAAGCAAAGTGTATAACTGTTCTGTGGTAAGACAAATCCAAATTTGACATGTTTTTTAAAACGACAGACACCATCTCCTCTGTACTAAGGAGAAGTGGGACCATGCAGCCTGTGATCAGAACTCAGTTCAAAAGCCTGCCTCTCTGATTGTATGGGGGTGCATTAGTGCCACTGGCTTTGGTAGTTTACACATTTCGAAAGGCACCATCAATGCAGAAAAGCATGTGCAGGTTTTAGAACATATGCACCCATCTTGCAAAATGTCCTATAAAGAAGACCCAGAACTATTGAACTGCTAGAATCCTCCATCAGACAAAAACATTTATCACATTTATTTCGCTAAATCTACAGGGATCTGTACACAGGAGAAGGAAACTCTTAAGAAGGGAGACCGCAGTGGGGAAATATTATTTTTGTGTCTGCTGGTTTTTGTTCTGACACCACAGAACTTTCAGCCAGAGAGCAGCTATTTAAAAAGGTGTTGTGCCAGGTGACTTGGGTCCTGTGCTGTCTTCCAAGCCCGTCTTATGACCCTGGCACTGTGCAGATCCATCATCAGCTGTTGGTGTTATCCAGTCACTTTACTGCCCATCTTGATGATGCAATTAAGTTGATGTTTCCTGTGAGCAGTGGAGCCAAAGTAAAACACTGAAATAGAGGCTAAGGATGCTCTCAATGGTGACTCTGTAGAACTGGGCATGCACATCAATGGAAATATTCAGCTTTTTAAACACCCTAAATGAATGCATTGTCCTGTGAGTCTTTTTAGCAACCTTGTTTGAGTCTTCTACTTATTTCAGGTCCTGGTGACGGAGATGCCCAGGAACACAGCAGAGTCAGAGTTTTTCAAAAGTCAACGATCATCTCGACCGTTTTGCTAGTGTTTAACTCCAGGTTATTTTCTGTATACCATGCTGTCAACTCTAAAATACAGTTCTTGTAGGTCGTTTCAGCATTGTTGGTGGTGAGGGCCAGGATGGTGGTCAACATATTTCATGAGCTTTACAGAGGGTTTGTTGGAGCAAACATCATTGGTGTACAGAGTTAACAGATACGGAGGGAGTACACATCCCTGTGGTGCCTCCGTGTTGACGATGATGGAGACAGACAGGTGAATACCACATTTCACCTGTTGAGACTTGCTGGTGAGAAACTCTGTAATCAGTTCACAGATAAAGGACCTGAAGTTACTACAGTTTAGTCTGCAGATAAAATGGGATGATCATATTGAAGGCCAAACTAAAGTCTAAAAAAGAGACGAGCACTGCAGTTCTTCTTGTCCAGGTGCTCCAGAAGATAATAAAGGCTGAGATTCATTGTGTCATTCCCAGAATGATTTCACCTGTAAGTTAACTGTAAATGGTTTAGCTGATGGTCAGTGGTGATTCTGAGGAAGAACAAAATCAGCTTTTCAAAGCACTTCATGGCTACCAATAGAAGGGGAACAGGTTGACAGTCAGTCTTTAACTTGCTTCGGCACCAGTACAATGATTGCTCTTTTCCAGCACTGGGGGACATGATGCAATGGATTTCTGATATATCCCAAAGAACACAGCAGCTAGCTGTTCCCGACCAAACTTCAGAGCAGCTGGCAATACTCCACCAGAACATGCAGCCCTCAGTATATTAGGTTTGCAGAATATCTTCTCAACAGCTTGAGGTGATTTATCCGGTAAGGGAAGAGAGACAGGAGGAGGGGGGCATGAGTGGAAGGAGGAGCTGAGGTGTAGTAGAGGAGGAGTCTGGACTGCTACCAGCAGAGATTAGTATTTGACCATGACTTTGGCTCAGTATTGAGGGAGTGGAGATGGTGGAGAGAAGCAGAGAGCATGGGCATCCAAAGATAACAGGGTGTTATCAGACTTGTAAAACCTGTTATATAACTGATTTAGCTCATCAGCAAAGTTAGGGGGAGGGGCGACGAAGGTCTATTTACCTTTGTTGATCAAAATGTTGAGACTCCTCCAAACCTCTGGAGTATCTGGAGGCTGAAGCTGTCTCAATCCTTGCTTCAAACTCCTGCTTTGCTGATCTCAGCCTTCAGTTGTTGTCTTGTGAGCCTGTAAGAGTCCATGTCATCCTCCTTGTGAGCCTACTCTTTAAGTTTCCACTTCTCTCACCTGTTTGGAGAACCAGGGCTTAGGGTTTGCAAATTTAAGGACACTCTTCGTGAGTACACATCTCTGTTCATTGACCACAACGAACACATAGTTGTCCCAGTAGAAGTCAGGGTCCCAAAAACAACTTCAGTCAATTGTGTCCCAAATGTACTGCAGCTCATCCTTTCCCTCTAGAGTCCACCTTTTCAGTACTTTTCTCACTGGTTTGTCCAACTTGAGCTGTTGTCTGTATGTTGGCACCGTTTGTATGATGCAGTGATCAGAGTTTCCCGGGGGGACAGAGGGGATGGTGCGACAGGACTTTCATACATTTGAGTAGAAGTGATCCAGCGTTTTTCCATCACAAGTGGCACAGTTCACCAGTTGTTTATGTTCAGGTAATTCCTGTGTTAGGCAGCAGTTATTGAAGTTGCCCATAACTACTATTACAGAGTGTGGTCTTTTATTTTCTATATGTAGAATCTCTTCAGCCAGTAAACTCTGTGCTTGATGCGGGGATGCTTGGGGTAGGATGTACACTCCCTCTGAAATCACTAGAGAATTCTCTCAGAGTAGAAGGGTCTGCATTTCACCATAACAAACTCTAGTGACGCTGAACACAATTTTTGCAACACCGTTACGTCGTTACACCAGTTAATGTTGATGTAAAAACCCAGCCCTCACCCTCCCTCATCTTCGCAGACTGTTGTTAAAAGGGGATGGTTCATGGTAGTTAACAAGGCCCTGTCTCAACTTTTTGAGATGTGTTGCTGCCATAAAATTCAGAATTGACTTTTTACTTTCAAAAATAATTGTATAACTTCTTATTGTTAACATTTAATGTGCTTACAATACTTACATTGTACAAAGAATATGGGTTTATGAGATTTGCAAACCACTGCATTCTGTTTTTATTTACATTTTACACAACTTTTTTGAAATTGGGGTTGCAGTATTGAGTGTGTGAAGCCAACTCTTGGGTTGAAGCGGATTTATATCAGAACCCTGACTAAGCGTCCCTCAAACAACTCAGTCAAGAACACGAGCAAACACCATCAGTTATTTCCTTTTTATTTCATCTTTTGATGTTTTTTTTTGTTTTTTTAATCTTCAGATAGATCACAATGAACACAGCCTTTAGACAATAGCAGTTGAAATAATCCATACAAAAAAAAAAGTTTCTGGTCTTTTCACCAGCTGCCCATGGTAGGGTGGAGCCCTATGCTGTCAGTGTGGGCCCGGGGAAGGGGATGGGGGGGACAACACTGACATCACTGGGTGCTTGTTTTAACCAACCAAAAAACGCATATTGTCCATATACATGTGTGGGTTTGTGAAGCAGTGACTGTCTGAGTCTGTGTGAGTAATAGACCAGAGGTGGTTAGCCACATTCAACAAGGCCCTTTGCTAATCACTTGGTAAAGCCAAAAAAAAATAAAAAATCACACTCCAGGCTTTAGTAATGCACTGCCAACAGTGTATGATGCCAGTGTGTAATTAGACAATAATGAGAGACCTCACATTATGCTCAGTCTCTTAACTTCTGAGGCCAAACTATGTGTTGGCCGAACAGTAGCCTCTGCTCTATTAAACAGCAAATAGCCTGAGAGAAAAGGGGCCATGGCTTCAGAGAATTCCTTCCATTGACTGGGCCCAGCTCGTTTCCTTACCCTCAGTTTGTGAGCGTGCAGACAGTAGCCAGGCCCAGGGAACGCCATTAGAGGGGACAGTACTTTGAACTGTGACAGTGACGGTTTGTGGCAGCCACGATCGCGGCAAAAACAATGAACTCTGAAATGACCTCTGCACTCTGCTGTAAGTAATGACAAAAAAAAAAAAAAAGAGAGAGACCACAGCAATGGAGGGTACATTTGAGGTGTAATTAAATTTATAGGTGACAGATTGAGAAGAAAAAATAAATGCTTTTTGCCAAACAATGAAAGCATGCAGGGGAATAAAGCCACTGCGCTCACATATGCCCCCCCCCCCCCACACACACACACACAGAGCAGAGAGTGCCTATTTTAGCATGAAGACTGAGCAAAATGAGATAAAATAAAAATAAAATCCATGAAGACAAATATGGAAGAGCCACATTTGTCTTGGTAATGTTTTGCTCTCTCTTTCAGCCTTTATTTTATTTTCGGAGGTTATGAATTTACATGAAAGGCAGTGTGTTGCTTAAATGCATTGGTGTTTTTCTGAGTGTGTGCAACAGCATTTCTGTCAGGATCAAAGCTGCAGTGCACACTTTGTGCAGCATATTTTACCTGTTTGTGTGATGTGAATGTGAAACCTTGCTTAAATCATTCAGATATTTGAGATAAAACAAAGCAAAAAATAAAAAAAATCTCATTTAAGAAAGAAGCACAAATATTTTCCACTTCGTCAAAGCCTCTAAGCTCTGTCTAAAAACAGCCTCTGCATTCACCGAGAAAAAAAGCGCAAATCTAGACCAAATAGTTTCCAGATGAAAGAGAGGAGAAAAGGCAACAGTTACTTTGCCCCACAGAGGAGAGAAAATAAAGAGCTGAAGTGAAGAGATGTAAGCAAATGAGTGGCAAAATGCAAAAAAATAGTCAAAAAAATATAAAACGAAAGACTGATAAAATCTCCAAACATACAGCGCAAGGCAAAAGGAAGTAAATACAGAAATACTTGAATGTAATATGACTACAGAACAAAATGAGTTATATTTGCAGTTTAAATTCTAGTTTAGCTTGTTGAGGAGCCACATGAACACAAGTCACTGTTCCCTCTCATGGCTGCAAGTTACATACAACCCCAATACTCAAAACGTTGGGACAAAGTGTAAAATGTAAATAAAATGGAATGCAAAGATTTCCAAATCTCATAAACCCATATTTGATTCACAATGAAATATGGTAAACAAATTAAATCCTGAACCTATGAAAATGTGCCTTTTTTGGAAAAAAGTAAGGTAATTTTGAATTTGAAGTCAGCAACACATCTCAAAAAAGTTGTTCCAGGTCCACGTTTCCCACTATTAAGCATCCCCTCTTTTTTAACAACAGTCTGTAAACATCTAGGACCTGAGGAGACCACCTTCTGGAGGGTTTGGAATGAATGTTGTCCCACACTTGTGTGCTGTAGGATTTTAGCTCTATAACAGTCCTGGGTCTTTTTTGCTGGAATTTTATTTATTTTTTGCTAGATTTTAAAGACAATTTTTGCATTTATGATGCCTTTCCAAATGTGTAAGATACCTCTGCCAAAAGCACAAATGCACCCATATACCATCAGAGAAGCAAGCTTTTGAACTAAGATTTGATAACAGGCTGGATGGTCCCCCTGCTTTTTAATACAGAAGATGTTGCCTCTGTGGTTTCCAAAATTCTTCTGTCCTCAGAACAGTTGTCCTCTTTGTCTCAGTCCATTTGAAATGAGCTTTGGTCCAGAGAAGACGGCAGCGTTTCTGGATGGTGTCACATCTGGCTTCTTTTCTGCCTGATAGAGCTTTAAGCAGCATTTGTGGATGGCACGGTGAACTGTGTTTACAGAAAATGATCTGTGGAAGTGTTCCTGAGCCCATGCAGTGATGTCCAGTGGCCCCTGAGGGCCCAAAGATCATCACCCAATATTGACTTTCAGTCTTGTTCTTTGAGCTCAGAGATTTCTCCAGATTCTTGAAATCCTTTGAGGATATTATGAACTGTAGATGAAGGGATATTCCTCCCAATTTTTGTTGAACATTATTCTGAAATTGTGCCACTAATTTTAGACATGCAGACTGGCGAACCTCAGCCCATTTTTATTTCTGAGAGGTTCAAAATGCTCCTTTGATATCTAGTCCTCTTACTGACCTGTTGCCAATTAACCTAATTTGTCGCAAAATGCTCCTTCAGCTGTTTCTTATCTGTGCTGCTTATTTTTACAGCCTTTTGTTGCACTTCTCCCAACTTTTTTAAGCTTCATAAATTCAAAATTACCTTTTTTTCCCCCACAGAAATTGTACAATTTCTTAGTTTTGACATTTGATGTGTGTATTACATTCCATTGTGAATATAATATGGGTAAATGAGATTTGCAAATCATTGTATTCTGTTTTTAACATTTTCCACAACATCCCAGCTTTTTCGGATTTGGGGTTGTAGATTTGGTGATTGTGGTCACATTTTTCAAAACACATCAAGCAGCCTACTGTTCAATGTTTTTTGTATTTATTTATTTTACCACCAGGGATTATTAGAAAAAGCACCCCTGCTATTACTTCATAGAGTGGCTGAAATGTGCCAGAATTTTAAAAAATAAATTATGTT
>JAOXNZ010000044.1:3553130-3564599 GCA_028566095.1 Kryptolebias brasiliensis
ACAATGAACTAAATGCATTTTCAAAGTTTTTCCAGTTTTTATTTGTATGTTTTGTGACTTGCGTTTTAACAAAAAAGGCATTTTAATCAGCATCTCATAATTCAAAGAAATCAAGATGTTTCCTTGTGCACATGTGAGTGTTCATTTGTTAAACATGGGACATTTTGTTCATTAAATTTGGTTAAGTAGCACTCCGAAGACTTTTTTTTAAAAATAAAACTGCATAAAGAGCATGACTGTGTCTTTGCTTGTGCGCCTTCACAGATTCAATATTCAAAATTAATATGCAACTGATTTCAATGACCACAAAGTGTCATTAGAAATCCCTAATAGCAGCCCAAAGGAAAACATTAAGTAATCTTAGTGGAACAAATTTATTACAATGTGTCTAAAAGGAGAAATACTTCAATTGAAATACAAACAAATTTAAAAAAAAGGAGGAAGATACAAAAGTCGACTTGTTTTTCTAACTACACTTTTACTTCAAGACTAAATCAATACCAGGTGAAAAGAAAGACAGCCAGTGTGGTTACTGATAATCTAATATTCCATTTGAAGAAGAGCTTGAGCAAGTACGGATATAATATTCTCTTCTGTCTCCAGATGACTGCTTTGGTCTCATCTCTGAGGTAGTTTTCTGCACAACTCAGATGCCAGCATTTGCCTTTAACAGTAACAGCTATGAGAGTCCATCAGTTTTAAGAGCTCTGTTTGTAAAGCACATTCATCCACTGGTAATGTTTTTTATTTAATCTTGGAGACTGAATTATTTCTAAAGAGCATGAAAATAACACTTCGACAGACACACATTTAGCTTGAGTCTGAGATGGTCAACAACGCAATTCTAAACTTTGTCTTCAGCTCGTCATTATCATCTCAAGAAACAACTCACACAGGACGAAATGCAAACCTCCAGAGATGGTGTATACAGTTGAATTCACACATTTATTCCATACAAATAGCCTTCTAATGCAGGTGCTGGAGAAGTAACAGCCTGGCCTTTTTTATACTGCATGAAAATTAAATGAGGTAAACTAAATCCTGTCTCACAAAATGGCTTGGAAGTCTTGATGTAATAAGCATGTATTAAAACAAAATAATGCAACTAATTACAAAAACCTATATATAAAAATTCATTTTTAACCCCATTGCATATAATTGACTTATTAATAGGATGATTAAGCAGCTATTGAATGAATCATCCTTACTAAAAATAACATTACCCATAAATCAAAACGATGACCAGCATCCCTTTGGGTAAAGATTACAATAAGCTGCCACATTGGAAACCCACAGATGATGCACTGCATGCATGGCAAAATGTCAATGTCTCTTTTAGCAAAGTGGAAGCAAATAAAACCATTTTGGTTGTGACACATGTTGTATGAAAGTGAATAAATCAAGTTTAAGAAGAGCCCTTCAGCAAAAATACATGCATTAGCTTTGCAATGGAGTAAAAGATGTTTTCCACAAGTAACCAGAATTTTTTAAAGCACTGATTTGTTTAGAGCTAAGCACTTTTGAGATACAGTACATTCTATTTCATTAATAAAATGGCAAATGAGCATGCTGGCTTCATTTCTAAATGAGTACCTCAGTCATAGTGCTGGAAAGAGAGGTAGTATCTCACTGGGCTCCAAGTGTTGGAGACTAGTTGGTGACTCAAAATTGTGAGAAAAAAGGCAAACTTTTCTGTAGCAGTCCCACTGAATTCTAAGTGTTTGTGACGAAACAACTAGCAAGCCATGCAGTTGTGTATTGAGTGAGAAATATTTTGCTAAACCAAAGCTTACTGTCATGTGCACGACTTGCAAAACTGTATTCTTGGTCTTGGTTTTGCACATTATTTTGTTACCCGCCTTATACACACCTTGGTAGCTGCCCCTACATTATTGATTTATTTTACTGCTATACACTTTAGAAATGAAGACAGGCAGATTTAGACCAATTTTTAATCAATATTATTTGTCACTAGTGTGTCAAAATGCAGCTCCAGCACGCCTGAGACTGGTAAGAGAAATCTGTGACAAAACTGAGCTGGGTGCAAGATATGTTCAAAATGCCTGCAACAACTCTATTTCCAGAGAAAGTTTGTTTCAAACATGTTTAAACTCAAGTGCCTTTGCAACCCAACTGAGGAAACTGAGAACCTTTACAAATGTTTCAAAACATTTTTGGAGATTCCAGCACAAATGCTGTTTGCCAACAAGGTGCAAACAGTCACAAATGAGCCAATTTTTTGAGAGCTGAAAGAGCCAGCTCTTTTTTGTCGAGCTGAGCCATATTATCCAGATCTCAGAAAAGAACTGTAATTCCCATTAATACTCGGTTGCTTCCTCTATAAAAAAACAAAACAAAACAAACATTACAGCAGATTTAGGTAAGATGTGGCACAACTGACTCCTTTCGATGTGAAGGAGCAGCAGCTCTACTCCAAGCTCCCCCCGGATGATGGAGCTCCTCACCTTATCTCTAAAGCTGAGCCCAGACACACTACGAAGGAAGCTCATTTCAGCTGCTTGGATATGGGATCTTGTTGTTTTGGTCATGATTCAAATCTCATGACCACAGGTGAGGGTTGGAACGTAGACGGACCAGTAAATCCAGAGTTTAGCCTTTCGACTCAACTCTTTCATTACCATGACCGATCGAAGCAACGCCCTCATTGCTGCAGACGAGGCCCCGAGCCGTCGATCCATCTCCCACTCCATCCTACCGTTACTAATAAACAAAAATCCCAGATACTTGAACTCCTCCACGTGAGGCAGAGACTCATTCCCGACCAGGAGGGAGCATTCCACCCATTTCCAGTTGAGAACCATGGCCTCAGACTTAGAGGAACTGACTCTCATCCCAACTGCTTCACACTCAGCTGCAAACCGTCTCAGTTCACGCTGAAGGTCATGGCCTGAAGACACCAACAGAACCACATCATCCGCAAAAAGCAGAGATTTGGAGATGACAGAAATGTTTTAAATGTATTCATCAAGGTAGTTTCAGATTTCTGCATATAAACTATAATCATGTTGTATTTTCAGAATGTAATACAGACGAAAAGCTTTCAACATCATAAACCTCATTTCTCATTTTGCCATTTTTTCCTCTGTCTGTACAAAAAACAGAACCTCTTACTAAACCAAAGAGTTCTTTACAAGGATATACATTTTTTTTAAGTGTTTTAAACCAATGATTTAAATTTTAAACAAAAGCATCAAGTTAATTCTCTGATTTACATTAAAAAAATCAAGTCTTGAGGATAGAAAATGCAAAAATGCACACCCTCACAAGCTGCTGTACATTTGTCTTTAGGCGAGCAGGTTGTGGGATCACCAAAACGACATGTGAGTGGGATATTCAAGCAGAAAAATTAATTTCAGTTTCATCTGGGTGGCATTGGCACAATTCATAGCCTAACAAGCTGCAAACTAAATTCAAATTGAGTGAATTCATATGACTGACCCTGGGGTTTTGGAGCGGAGTGAGAAGTCATAATCCTCTTCTACCAGACCGGGGAATTGGTGTCTACATGTGTGAGGGGAATCTGTACACGCTTGTGTATGAGCGTGCGAGTGTGGGTGTGCGCACACTTCTATTATTCATGTTGTGGGGACAAAAATCTGTTTACACAGTCTTATTGTGAGAGCCTGACATTCTCTGGGAACAAAAAGTAAGTAAACAAAATCGAAATGATTATATTTTAGGGTGAGGAGTTCTTTAAAGGACAGGCCAAGGGCTGCTTTAGGTTAAGAGTAAGGTGCAGGTTAAGATTAGACCTCTGATGTTTCAAGTTGGGGTAGGTTTCGTGTGTGTGCTTGCATTTTTATCTGTGCCTCAATGAAAGAAAACACTTAATATTTAATAAGTAAGTCAACTGAATCATCAAAATGATTTTAATGAATTTTGTGATTGGATTTAAATGCAAAATTATGCTTTACACACCATTTATTTTCACAGTCCGCATGTATATTTTTTGCATACACTTGCAATAGGAACATACTGATGACTGAGATTAGACTTGAAGAGTACAGAAAATTGAAAAAAGCTAAATCAGAAAAAAAGAAGAAAAAAAGCGTTTGACTGGAAGACTGTGTGACCCCATCACAGAAATAAAAATAAACATCATGTTGAAAAGGGCAAAAAGTATTCCTTACTCAATTTTTTTTCCATGTAGAGACCTTGTTACCTTTGTTATTTTCTTCTATAATATTACTTCTGCATGTCTTAAGTTCTTGCTAACATCACCGTCTATGAATTTTCACAACACTGCCAACAATCTAGCAGCTAAATGAATATTAACTTATATCAAGAAACTCAGAAGAAGGAATGACACAACACGGCATGTTTGTACTCCTATCAGCAGAATACACATCAGTGGCAGTTTAGCCCCAAGAGTAAAGGATAAATGTGGCTTTTAGCATAGATATTTATTCATTATTACATGAAATACTAACACAGCAGTTTGCCTTGGCACTAAAATAACATTACTGTTTTCCCTCACTATTCAAGAGAGTTTGAATAGACAGAATTTATCAGTTCATTTCAGTGGCTTACAGCTGGAACTATATACAGATGCAAATAAATTTGTTTGTACCCTTTCTTTAAAGAAAGCAAAACCCACATGGGTGACTAAAATAACTTGAAACGAATAATAAGGAAAATATTACTAAAAATCAACTAATGAAAATCAGTCATTTCTTTGGAATTTTGGTTCAACAGAATTATAAAAAAATTAATGAAACTGGCCTTGACAAAAAGGATGGTACCTTCATATTTTGTTGCACAACCTTTTGAGGCAATCACTGCAATCAAGTGATTTCTGTACCTCTCTCTGAGTCCTCTGCACTGTCCACAGGTATTTTGGTCCACTACTCGTGAGCAAACTGCTCCAGCTGTCTCAGGTTGGAAGGGTTCCTTCTCCAGATGTTTCAGCTCTTTTCACAGATGTTCAACAGGATTTAGATCAGAGCTCAGAAGGTCAATTCAGGAGAGTCCAATGTTTGGTTCTGAACCATTCTTGAGTGTTAGCTGTGTGTTTTGGCTCATCTTGTTGAAGGACCCATGACCTGCAACCGAGACTGAGCTTTCTGACACTGGGCAGCACATTTAACTCCAGAATGCCTTGATAGTCATGAGATTTCATTATACCCTGCACCGATTCAAGACACCCTGTGCCCGATGCAGCAAAGCAGCCCCAAAACAGAACCAAGCCTCCTCTTTGTTTCACTTAGTGTTTTTTTCTTTATACGTTTCATTTTTGGCTCTGCGAATACAGAGCTGATGGGACTTGTTGCCAAAAAGCTCCAGTTTTGTCTCATCTGTCCAAAGGACATTCTCCGAGAAGCTTTGTGGCTTGTCATTATGCATTTTGGCAAATTCCAGTCTGGCTTTTTATAATTTGGTGTCCTCCTTGGTCATCTTCCAGTAAGTCCAATTTGGCTCAAACAGCAGTGTGTGATCTGAGATTGATGTTCCTTGACTTTGGAGTTCACCTCTAATCTCTTGGAAGTTGTTCTAGGCTCTATGGTCAACATTTGTATTATCAATCTCTTTAGTTTGTCTTCAGTTTTCTTCTTGCAGCCATATCCAGGGAGGTTGTCTTCTGAATAATCTGTGCAGCTGTAGTCACAGGAACATCCAGCTATGGTCTTATAGTCTTTATCTTTAACATGCTGCTCAATCATTATCTTTCTAAGTTCCTGAGACAACTCTGTCCTCAGCTTTCTGTGCTCCATGTTCAGTGTAGTACACACCATGGTACCATCAGGATACCATATTTTTTGTCAACGCCAGTTTCATTAGTTAGTGTTTTGAAATAATTCTGTTGAATCACAATTTGAAAGCAACATCTGATTTTCATTAGCTGATTTTTATTTTTTTTAATTATTATTACTTTTGTTGGTAACAACAGGAACTTGTAGTGAAATATTTGTTTGCTTTTATTCTGAGAGTTAGTTCAGAGGACTATAACCACTTTAATATCTGAAACCCTTGGCAAAAAACAAGACCCCTCAGAAAGTTAAAGGTAATCCTTTTAACTACAAATTAAAAAAATTAAAACCCACACATATTGTTTGAAAAATAGTTGAAGTTTAATTTTAATTTGTTGAAAATCATTTCTTATCACCATCTGGTATTAATCTTGGAAAATGTAGGATGAACCAGAGAAATGTTTTCCACAAATCTTCATGCTAAACTAAGCTAGATTTCCCCAACTACTGCATGGAGACTCATGTTTGCATTTTAAACTTGACATAAATGATCAAAGTAGCTGCCATGTTTTCACCTATTGAGGAACGCAATTTTGAAATAACAAGCTCAACATTTCACTGTCAGCATCTTAGTTATTTCAGCTATAGATGGTGTGTGAGGAGTTAATCTGATCAAACAAAACCAAAAAGAAGAAAAATTAAAAAAATGTATATTTGACTTAACTAACATCTATGCATGTTTCTAAATGCATAGATGTTGGGTAAGTCAAATAAAACATCGTCATATTCATGCAATTTAAACAGGTGTGTGAAAAAAGCTCCAGAGATCAAAATCATTTTTGCAACTGGCTGTGATCATCTTTACTTCTGCTAAGATGTTGTTTTGTCACGTGGCTTTTAACATGTGGCTTAATGGTGACTGACCTTCTTTTGGTGACAGCTCTAAGAAGCTTTATATCTTTACATAGAACAACTGGTTTTGGCACAAAGTTGGCATTGTGTTTCCTTTCCAAGGTCGTACTGAATCCCAAACTAGTTCTTTTCCGTCTTCATTAGGCACACAAAGATATTTGTATAATAAAGTCTTTAAAAAAAAAAGAAAGAGACAAAATCTTATTCATGTCAGCTCCAGGGGTTATAGGAAATGACTGCCAAAGTACTCATTTTACTTTTCTAATTATGTTTTATACAATCAAAATGAGGCAATGATGGAAACTTTAGTAATTTTGGTTTCAGTAAAAATAGTAATTATTATGCAAAATTAAGTTTTAAGAAAAAAAGACTAATTCCTTTGTTTTTCTTTATTGTTTCGCCTTTTCAGAAGATGGAGGTTTAAACAAGTATTTAAAACCTATCAAGTAAAATTCACATTATGAAAGAAACTAGAGCACAAAGAGGCACCAAGAGACATCTGTATCGTTCAGTGTTTAGATTATTATCTAAATAAGCATGTTGTGAGCTGATATTTGACTTAAGGATACATTAATTCCATTGTCAAAATTATATTATTAGATATGCTTATTTAGTACATTTATCATTTGTTTCTCAAAATAACAAGGGTTTCACAACAAATAGCACATAAATTATGGGCTTCTCTGTGAGTTAACAAAACAAAAGCTGAGAGCCTGTGAAGAAAAAACATTTAAAAACATAATTATTCCATTTGAATTGATTTTGGAGGAGTGAACCACACTGTGGATGAAAGGATTTTTAGATATTTCCCCAAAGTCTAGTACCAAGGGCAGATGCAGATAAAAAAAAAATGAACACACAAACACAGGCACAGACTGTGTCTAATATAAACACATGCGCAGGTGCACATGCACACACCTTGGTTCTACTTTTCTGTCCCTCTTTGAACAAGAAGCACACAGGAGATTGACCATATTTCATGTCAAGGTGACTTATTATTAGTATATGTCTCAGGTCAATGTGGGTGAGGAATCTTACCAAAGGATGAGCCAGTAAAAGAAGGAATGAAAGAGAGGAAGGAAACACCTGGGTAAAAGCTGACAAACCAGGCTTTAGGCTAATGCTCTATTGTCAAAGTGTTGAACGCTGGTTCCTCTCAGTCTCTTTTAAGTGTCTCTATGGTGCATTAAGGATCTGTCAGAGCAGCTTTAGCATTAATCAGCTAGCCCACAGAAGAAACAATCACACATAATCTCAGCCTGTAAATCCTGCTGACCTTCTCTTCAAATGCATAGATAAACTCCACTTCAAACCTCAATCTTTCAAAGACACACACAGAGACAAAGACGCAGTGTTGTTGGTTGTTTTCTCCCCACTCTCCCTCCTTTAAAGTCCATCTGATTGGTTCCTCCCACAGCAGCATCCATGTCTGTCCACCTCCGAGCACATCGACTCAGCATGTCAACATGACCTCATACAGGAGAGGAGAGGAAAGGAGAACAAAAAAACAAACAAAAAAAACAAGAGGAAAATGTAAAAAGTTCCATCCATCATCTCAGCAGCATTGAGAGTGTATAAATAGCAAGATCTGTTCAAAGTCATCACTGAGCCAACTCTTCCATCGTGGTACTTCATTTATTAGGACTTTGTGCGGATCAATACAGCAGACATATACACCCTGTACTGTTGACAAGATAATCTCATCATTATGAATTTGGCTTGGGTCGTCAGGAACATGAGCAATTGCAACGCTTATCTGAGATGACAAGAGCTGAGAGAAAGAAAGGGAGCCCTAGAAAGGAGAGCAAAATACCAGAAGGGCTCTTGATCTTTTTTTCTTATTTATTTATTTTTTTAACTTAACAATGCTCAGAGCACAAGATAATGAAAAACAGTATTTCAGTACCAAAACAGAGCAAAAATCAATAAGAAAAGAAGCAAACTGGCAATTGATCTGAATGCTAAAGGACCCAAAAAGAGTTCTCTCTAAGACATAAACCCAGCGAGGGGCCAATTGAGTACATCTGTGGAGCACAATAGACAAAGATGAGACTGGTCAAACATACCATTTCCAATATGCCATTAGTACTCAGCATTGTCACTGCTACCACTAAGAACAGACTCAGTCAGCGTTTGACAGTAAATCTTGTGTGCCCACCACTTAGTGGTTTGTTTAGGCAATAACATCGGAGAGTGCCAAAGCACTCACCTCTGTTGCCACAAACACATAACAGCCACTGCAAAACACAGTAGCTGTCAATTCTCCTCAGACACACTCAGGGCTTTAGATGTGGGGGTCAGATTTCAAACTGTGCCACAGATATAGGCAGCAACAGACAAGATGGTGGGATCACTTCCATCAGACCCTCTCATGCTCACCATGCACAAATTGCAATAGGATTGCACACAAATTGCAAAGAAAATCAAATTTTTCTTATTTGTAACCTGATAGTAATGTACTCCAGTGATTGTGTGAGAGAGAAGTCATTTTATAACAGCTTGTTTTGACATGTAGTTAGGTGAAATTATAGCAAATGAGATGGTATGCATGATATATGCCTCCAAACAATTAATCACATTACTGATGAAGCTGAAGAAGTGCTGAACTGTAAAAGGCAAGGACAAGGAGAGAGAGAGATTTGGGCAGAGGGGGATAAATCATTTCTCTTATACTAATGAGATAGAAGGTGAGAACAGATTCACATAACTCATTCTTTGAGCTACGTGTTGTTTCTACAGCACATGCCTAGGGGGCACGGTGAAAGAAGATGTGGCAGAAATAAAAGCTCTCTCAGGTTGGACTGGTGCCAAAACACAGCAGAGTGAGCTCTACTTTGTTTGACTTTGAAAGTGTTTGATTTACAGCAAGGAGACCCAGCTGCTGGCAGTTCAAAGAATACATCATCGTGCCTTGTACACCTAGGCGACCTTTTGTGCGCCATGCATTTGGCTGCACATTAATGTGTGGTCACTCCTATCTATATCAATCTTCTGCTTCATTTAGGGCACCCTGCATCTTAAAACGTTAAGTCTAAAGACCCCAGGTGGGATCTCAAGCCCTCAGGGGACAGGCAGCCCAGACAGCGAAAACCATTTCGAACTGAGGAAACCAGTAAGACCCGTGCTTCAGACCACAGCTGCTGGTAGCACAGGTGCAAGTTTCTGTGTGCACATATGCACACATGGAAATACATGTAGACACATGGCAGCTGAATCATAGATTCCTTCACTGTGAAGGTTATGTTTTGTTCTCTTGTTTTTACAGCCTCTGTTAATGAAAGGTTGGCTCCCTGCTCCTGGCTTGTTGTGAGTACAATGCCAGCAGCACCAAGGTAACTGGTAGCATGCAGATCTCTTCTGTCACAAATCTTCCTCTTCTACCAAGAAATATCTCACATTGAACGGGGTTCATATAAAAATACATTTAAGCAGGAGCGTTTTCAGAGACAAAATGCACAGATCTGTCTTGTGTAGATGTGCACCTGAAGCATTAACAGAAATATGGGCAACTGGCATTATAAACAAGGTCAAGAAAACAAGACACACTGTCAGACAAAACAACAGCCACAAATGAAAAAAAAAGACAGAAAATGACAGTCACCTAAAGTATCAGCAGACATGCTCTCAGTACCAAGAACAGGAAAGTAATTAGTAAGTCATGTAAGACTTGCCTGTCTATAGAAAGCACACCGATTAAACCAACAGTGAATGCTACTCAACAGAAAGACATATTTTGAAACATGGGCATCGTTGAATCAGAGTACTGATCAAGCACTTCCACACTGAGGCATACACAAACACAATAATATGAGTGAATATCTACTGACAAGCTGGACTCTTACTATCATGCCCATGTCATCTCCAATCGCCTGTTTTCTACTGAGCCAAGAAAATTAGTTAATATGTCCGGTCAATCTAGCCATCGCGAAGGTCAACTTGTGTTCTCATTTCCTGTCTCCTTCTCTGTGCTTGTAAAAATAAAACTCCTTTGTTGCTCTTCATTGCCGGGCTTCATTGCAAAGTCTGTTAATCTAATGAAATTATGCAGCCCTGCTAAGTGCTGTGTCCATATGGAGAATGATGTCTAAAAAAGATATCTAAAGGGTAACCAATAAGAACAATTTATGTCCGTCTACAGTTTGACGTAGGTGAAGTTTGCATTAAGTTATGAGGGGAAATTTTGAGTAGTGGTGAGCATAGTCTTGAGGCAACATATCAAATATTTATCAGGGTTACTTGGATTTTTTTTGAAAAGTTGCCATAAATAAAACATTCATTTCCACACTGTGCTTGAAATTCTCAAGCAAAGTTTCTGAATACTCATAATGTCTGTGTATGTAATAAACTGTTAATCACAGATCTGTGAGGCTAAAAACTCAGTGCTGTTGTTGAATATTTTTATTAAAATACTGGCCAAAGAAAACATTTAAAATGAGTGGGAAGCTAAAAGACATCAGTGTTGTGTGTTGCAGTCAGATCTAATATTTTTGGTTTATTTATAAAAGTTCCTGACAGTAGAAACGAATAAGCTGTTTGAGAGGTTACATACTACAGCCTTTTTTACCTGTTTCCATGCTGCCTCTTGTTGCAAAGTGTCCAGACAAACACAAAAAAAATGGTCAAATTTTGCTATCAGCTATTTTGCTATCAGATCCAGTGCAGTTTCTGTTTTTTCACTCACCCAGCATTCAGCCATCCTTTGTTCCTGTTCCTAAATATGTAGCTAACGACCTCAAATGTTTACTGTGACTTCTTTTGCTTTCCATCTGATTTGTTAAACCTTATAATTTATTAATGAAAGAGGATGAAAATATAGCTTATGCTAACCTTTAGTCTGCTACTACAGCTT
>JAOXNZ010000044.1:3564699-3578763 GCA_028566095.1 Kryptolebias brasiliensis
CATTGCTTGAGAACATCAGTTGATGCCTTTATCCCCTGAGATGTGTAACATTCTGCTGCACTTCAGATGCAATTCTTCACCTGGCTTCCCTTTAGACACATTGTAGGTTTTAAGAGTGATGGCTGAGGGACTCGGCCCACTTGTCCCAGATTGTTTTTTTGAAACTATAATAACAACAGCAGTTTACATCCACTGCTTCTCCAGCCTTGAAATCGCATGGTCTCACTGGGTAGGGTTTAGGGCATGGCATTTGGAAATTCATCAGCAATTTCCAGACTCAACTGAGCATAAGTGTGTGGAAAATGTTTAAATAAAATGAATTTTTTGAGTTACAGTTTTGATATTTAAAATATTCTATCAGTTGTTTAAAAAATCCTGCAAGTTACCAGTTACTACTTCTGAAAACGACATTTAACACTATTTTCTCCCACTTATGTTTCAGTATTGATTGCTCTGTAGGTGTTAGGAGTGCATTTCAGACTTTGTATTATGATCAGTGGGCCTTTAAATTGTTCAAGTGTAAGCTTCCCGAACACAAAGCCGCTTAAAGTGCATCAACAGGCTACTGCAAAAAGCAGTTTCAACAACACAAGGTAATTCAGAACTATTTTGATCATCTTTGGCCTCAGAAAAAGACAATACATGGGTCAATTTTCACTTTTTCTTTGTATCTCTGACTTTAAAGTCACAGATAAAAATATGGTTTTCTGCTTTGAGATGGTACTGGTGGAATTTACTCAAACCTTTGAAAATTTAGTTATAATATTTTTGTCCCCCCAAAAAAAGAATAGCATATGACTGAGTTTATTTGCCCTGTTTGATGTTAGTGAAATATTTTTTATTATATTTTTATTTTGGAATTGGTGTTTTCATTTATTAAATACTCTGTTGTGTCTGCCTTAATAGCTGAATGTCCCTGCAGTGTGAGCAGTTATAAACAGAATCAGATCAAGTATTGACAGCTGGTAGGAAACATGATGACATGCACTGTGACATCTTTTAACCCCATCAGCTGCCATTCTCATGGTCTTTGCGTTAGTTGTTTTTGTATTAATCTTTGTTTGAATTTTTCTTGTTTTATTATGAGTTTACATAGTTTTGGTTGAGTTATTTTCTGTTCTGTCATAATGCCAAATCACTTCATCTGTTCTTGTTTCTAGGTCCTTACTTTCCACCTTTTTCTCATTAGTAATCATCACACCTGTTGTCATTCAGTAGCATCTCCCTTACTACCTGGTTTTCCTAAATTCTGTGTCAGATCATCCTGTTTGTTTTGGTGACTCCTGTTTTCATCTTGTCTCGCTAATTTTGTATATCTTTCTGTCAAATTAAAGTTTAGGTTTTGCTCCTCATTTAACTGCTCGCTATCCCCCAAATGCAACAGGCATGACTTTCTCCATAACATGCTACCAGAATCATGTAAATATGTAAAAAAAAAATCTTTAATTTGAACCAACAAGAGTAATAATTTAAAACATGTCTTTGGCAGGTTAACAGAGATATTTATAGGCAACAATTAGGCCTGCAATCATTTTGCTCATGACCTTTCCACAAGGACTCACAAAAACGGGTTTGTATTTGCTTCATTTCGTGCTCTTGTAAGATGAAAATTTGAAACCGGCAGTGACATTTTTAGAGGTGACATGGTAAATCAAGCTTTTTGACCTGTGAACACAAATATAGTGCTGTTATAATTTGCTTGTTGATACACTTACGACCCTTCATCAGTCACCAGAAAGGTTTTCTGGTTCAGCTACACATTGCTTAGTGGTTTATCACTGACACACAACACAGACCTAATTCAAAATGTTGCCCTTTTGAGCAGAAGGACATCTGGTCTGGTCAAATTTAATTTGGTTGTCTTATTAATTATGCCAGAAACAGATAGAGATCAAGAGCTTTGTAATAAAGCAAGCAATAAAAAAGGAAACAATCTAAAAGTAGAACCAGTACATTTATAATCTCATAATTAGCTTGTTCTCATTTAGAGTCAGTTTTGGGTGTTATGTGGCTTAATGTGCTAACAGAAATGCTGGAGTGTGAGCAGAACAAAATAGCTCAAAAGCCATCAGCAAACCTTCTAATGCCTGGATCAATGAGGGACAAGGCAGCAGAAGCCCATTAGTAAATCACTGCAGTTTCAAGCTACTCTGAAACATTTTCTATGCTCTCTTGTGCACACATGCACACACATTTCAAAACTGTCCAGCTTTATTTATCTCCACTGTCAGATGAATCAATAGTTGCTGATTTGATAGCAAAACTGCACTGATTATCATCCATCCACACCCTCATCCAGACAACACGCATGTATTCCATCTATCCCTTCAATTTTCAAGTCGCAGAAGAACAGCGTGTGTGAAACCTTTGAAATGAGCAGTGGATCACGGCTGTTTTTAAAATCAGTGGGGATATTTTGCACATTCTTAAAAAAACCCTCATCTTATCACAGCTGGAAGAGATACCTCCACATTTTGAATTTCACTACTTTCAAGGAGATTCAATTACAAAAGCAACACCTGTAGCAATGAATGCAGAGAGCTTTTGTGTTTCGCTGCTGCGCCACTCACATTATGTTATATTATAACCCACTGAAAGAGGCTGGACTTTGATAACCCATGTTAGTTTGCCCATTCTCAGATGTAAGTATGATCCATGGAAATTTACAGCTCCCCTTCAGTATTTGCACAATTTTTCTGAAAGAGCTGTAATTGCATACATTAACTACCAGTTCTTTGTTAAAATCTTTTATACAAAAGCCAACAAAAGTTCAGCTTCAAATGCATGATTTTTTTGTTGATACTATTCAAGACTTTAGGTGGTCTGATTAATTTGGTTTTCAGTTTGTACTGGCAAAGCCCCCCAGTGTTTGCCCAGACTTGGCCTAGCAGTTAGTTCTGCGATATATTGGCTCAAAACTGCCAAACCACATTATCTTGGTTTGACTTTTAAAACTTTTCCTTTTCTTCCACAAAAAATTGCATAAATGATCACGTCTGCCAAATATGTGTGAGTGTTGTTGCAAAACTGACTCAATAAAGCCAAAAACAGGAGTTTTCAAACTTGGATGTGTTGCCTTTTCATCCAAATTACTATATTCTGGTTAAACAGAGATAAAACAATTTACTGTTATTTTATTCCCTGGAGCAACACTCTGTGGTCCGTCTGTACTTTCTCTCAGTTGTATCTATCACGTCAGCTCTTTGCGGAGGGGGGTGGAGAGACATAAAAGTGCTTATTAATAATTTAGAATTTCATCGTGTTGTGTTATGTACAGTAGGGGCAGGTTTATTTGAAGAAATTTGAAAATACACCCCAAGGCAAGATAATATTTCTTTATGTACTGGTGATCTCAAAACAAATCTGGCTTTGTGACTCAGAAGGCACTAATGTACACAAATTACAGCTGCTTCTTCAAAAATGCCTCGTTATTTTGAGTAACTGTTTAAGCCGAACATCAAAATCTTGTCTGCAAGCAGGTTTTAATACGTACACGTTTACTGAACTTGTTCTATATGAAGTTCCAGACAAAAACAGTTACTCAAAGATGAAGGGAAAGAAATCAAATAAAGAGCACTTTTTTATTTATTGGCTCAGTGGCCACTGAAGTGTGGGAGCAATTTCAATACAATACCCAGGCTTGGATAAGATTTTTTTTTAGGTAGAATCCTTAAAAACAGACCAACATGTGCATCTTTGTATTTGTTTGCACAAGTGTGAGTGTGTGTTTCTCAGAGGAAGGGTGTTTCAAGGTTCGGACAAACGCAAGATTGTCACGCTCATAAAATAGAGGGGCTCTGTCACGGAGCCTGCCAGCTAAAGGCTTAAATCACATGCCTGGAATACACAATGACTTAACGCCCACACACACACACAATCTCCCCAAATTATGCAGAGTAAGACCATCCCTCGAAGCATCCATTCTAAACATCTGCTCTAGCTAAAATGTTGGCATGCATATTCTCATCCTAAACAGATGAAAAGAGGGAGAAATCCCCTATAAGGTAAACACTCTGCTTAACTGATCACAGTCACACTTTTTAGCAGCTTTTTCCCCAACAAACTTTCTTTTTATTGAATAAGATTGTGTTCATCAGTGAATATAAAAAAAAAAAGATAGAACCTAAGTTTATTCTAAATGGTTATGATGTTTCCTTTGATTGCTATGTGGTACTCTCAGAGAACTGTAAATATTATAGATTCAGTGTCATTGTGAATTCTGTGATTGTCAATCAAAATTGTTGAATTAAAATACTGTCAGACAGGCTGTTCCAGAAAATCATTCTACATTTTATGTTCTCATGTCTAACATTTTTCATTAGAGCAGAAACAGTCTTTTTTTTTTTTTTTAAACAAAATGACAAGTGACATTGTCAGTTCAGCACAGACCAGAGCCCCTTTTTACTGCCAGTCTCCTGTGAATGCCACCCCACACAAGGCAGAATGCCGCCACCTAAAGGCAGATTTTATAGGCTTTCAGACACTCCTTTATCACTGAAACACTTTTACCTTTAAGGCAAAGTCATTCTCCCACAAAGTGAATTCTCTTTAAAATGTAGAGATAACTAGAACTTGAAATGAATTTACAAATACAAAAATTTGTATAAACTTTAGTATCTAAAATAAATTAGGCTCATATAAAATTTATGGCACCCTTAAAGGTCAGTTCTTGACAATGTAGGAGAAACAGAGGGGAATTTATGAACCAACTGATCAGCTACAAAAACATCTGAGTCATGTTAGGCACAGGTTACCTCTGTGGAACAAAAATAATGAAGTTTTTTTATTCTGAACACTGAGGAACTTTGCTACAGATTGGCTTGAATATTGATTCCTCACTGAGTAATTCCCTTCAACGCCTTAAGTAGAATTAGCCATCATTACATATCATTCATCTCCTCATCACAGGAATAATGATACTAAGCTCTCACTCACTGGGCAGGGTCCTGGCATGGTGGTGACAATGATAAGGCCAGCAGAGTTCTGCTGATTTGTTTATATCACTCCCCTCTCCAAGCTAAAGACCAAGCTCAGCCAATCTTCCAATGCACCGCTATAAAACATCATTAGAGGAAACCAGCTGGACAGAGAAAGACTACAAGTTGAAGACAGCTACAGTTGCACCACATTCACAGACCAAGACAGCAGCACAAAGGTGCCCTTGTGAAACCGACTGAGCAAACTGAGCTGGTGATATGTTCCCCCACTTTATCCATCTATTTATTTATTTTTCCGATTTAGCCTCAGCACTGTGGCAACTGTAGTGACAGATGGGCTGAGAGGCTTTGGGATCGATGGAAGGGGAATTCTGTCTTTGTTTCCTGACATTTTTCCCATATACACTCTCCTGACTCAGGTTACTTACTGTCCACGCGAATGGAGAGAATAGGATGGAGTAGGGAGGAGGGAGAAAAGTGATATGTTTCTGTACAGCTTCTGAAGAAACTTAATGCCTCAGGCCATGTCCCTCAACACAGGTTCCTATTGAATAATACAATAAAGCAGCCATGCATGCTTGACGCTTTTAGGGGACACTCTGTAAATAAGACATTATGGAATGTGTTGATACCACTTGTTTTTTATGTTAAGGCACAAAACCAAGGATGCCCATAAATTGGTGTGTGACAGACTAACAGAGTCCAATACATCTTCACGGGATTAGCAGAGAAACTGCCTGTGAAATGGACCAGCAATTATTCTGTCTTTCAAGTTAGGAGCACTTAACAGTCTTTGTGCTGACCCCTGCCCCATGCAGCTGGTTCATAATAGAAGCAAACCAAAGAACAAAGTTAAAACAACAGGCATTTGCATTCCTCCCTGATAGGAATCTATCACATCTGATCACATTCATGGTCACATTCACTTCGAATAAAACTGACCAGGTATAAAAAGACTGTTAACCCGTGACACTAATAGGTATAGTCAATCAGGGTGTAACTTGAAAAAGTTGAGCTTAAAATTGGACCGGATTACTTGTTTTTTGGTGGTAGCTTTAAATGATATTTGTTGTGAATTGGTGTTATGTAATAACACTGAATTGATTTCAGCTTCAAAGTTTAAGGTCATAAATAGAACATAACAATAATACAAGTCACTCACTCTTTTTATTATTTCTATAAAATGAAATTGGGAGTATTAAAAGTCTGTCATCTCAAGGTCCTTTATATGTTAAGGTCACAGCCTTACAAAATCATCGAAGAAAATTTATAATTTAATTTTCTGTAAGCACCTGGTGACCATGAAGGGAAAAAAATCCATTTTAATAAGAAACAGGATGAACAGCTTTCTGCTTCGAATGGAACAACAGGAAAGCATCAGAACAATAGTTAACACTGCTCTGACTGCCCATTATCGTTAGTGTTATATAGCACTGTCTTAAGCAGAGTTTAATCCTTGTCTGCCATGACAGACTTTTAATGGGCTTAAGGCCAAAGACTCAGAAGTTATCACGTTAGAGGCTTATGCACCCGAGTACTTTGCACAAAGACGTATAAAGTAGCCGTGAAAATAAGTACAATCTCCTAATCTCTAGGAATTAAAATCGAGAAGAAAAAAAAATCAAAGATCTAGAATTGATGGCATACCAAATACACACCAGACAATGCTTAAATTGAGACTAGTTTAAGGAACTGTAGATTTCAATGTGTATATTTAAAATAGTTACTAAAATTAAACAAAAAAATAAACCTAATTGTTGTAACATTTCTATCAAAAAGTTGGGTAATTTAAAACTGTTTTAGTCTCAAACAGATTGCCTAATAGCATCTGCTAATTAATCAACAACAGGGCTATATCTTATTTTTACAATATTGGAATGACAATTGAGCAAAATAAGAAAAAAAATACTGCAAAGAAGCTGATTTGAAAAATATGTTGTTACATATTTAAGGCACAATAGATTTGTGTCATTGGCTCTGTTCTACGAGAACACCAGAATGGCTGCTTAATCCTTCTAATGCTCACCCCTCCCCTACTCCGTCTTCTCTCAGTGTTCCTGGGTCGCTCTGCCACCATCTGTCCTTGTCATCTTTTTCTTTCATTTTACAAAACAAGGGGCAAATGCTGATGTGGGAAATGGGAGCTTTGTGAGGGTGGTGATGGAAAAAACTGGAGTGGAGGAGAAAAAATGCAATTTCTCTTACCTGTATGATGGACATGCGGTTAGTAGGTGTGTCTGTAGTGCTGGTGACTGGGCCTGTGAAGCTGGTGTGGCATCCCACGTGGCTTTGGGGCACGCTGAGGTTATTGGTAGTGGGCTTGAGGTACATGACCTCTGACCTTGGTGAGCTGAGTGGCAGGCGTGTCTGATAGTCAAAGTACATGGGAGAGGTGGCCAGTGAAGGGCTGCTTACCACATTCATCACATTCATGGCATCCCGCTCCTCCACTTCACTCTGCACCAGCATGATGTCGTTCTTGTTAATCTTCTTCTTCTTGCCTTTCCCCAGCTGAGGGTGCGAGTACTCTGCAATGCGACAATTATAAGTTCGGATCTCCTTGTTTTCCCGCTTGCACTTGATCGCTATGGTCACCATGGCAGCCAGAAGCATGATAGATATGATGCTTAGAGTCACAATAAGAGGCAGCGACATGTCCCAGTTTTGATTGTCTTTCATGTGTGGGAGCCCATCGGGAGGACGCCCATTGGAGGCCTTGATGATGAGGCGGGCGGCAGCAGTTAGAGTTGGCTTGCCATGGTCGGAAACGCGAATGATCAGCTCCACAATGGGACTCACATCATCCCAGAATGGGTGGGCTGTTCTGACTTCCCCAGTTTCTGTATCAATCTCAAAGAGATGTTCCTCGTTGCCATCGGAGATCTCATACGTGAGCCTCCCACTCTCACCGTAGTCATTATCCACCGCCCTCACAGTGGTGACAATATAGCCAACACCAACATTTCGTGGAACATGGATTTCAGCTGTGTCATTCTGGAGAAGTGGTAAAACTATGACAGGAATGTTGTCATTGACATCCAGAACACTAATGCGTACTGTAGCATTGCTCTCCAAGTGTGGAGATCCTGCATCCTTAGCAAGAACTTTGAAGTCAAAATACTTTATTTGTTCATAGTTGAAAGATCTGACAGCATAGATGGCACCATTAGCTGCATTTACATTAACATAGGTGTTGACATCACCCCCGCTCACATTGGAGTTAATTATGCTGTAGTACACAGTGCCATTCTGGCCAAGATCTGGGTCATGTGCCAAAACTGAGCCTAAGTACTCCCCAGGGATGTTGTTCTCAGGGATCTGAAGAAGGTAGATCGACTTAGTGAAGCGAGGAACATTGTCATTTTCATCAAGAATCTTGACTGTGAAGGATTTTGTGGAGTTCAGGGGAGGAATGCCATTGTCTTTGGCTACAATGGTGACATTGTACTCATCCTGAACCTCCCTGTCCAGGGGCCTATCTGTCACCACTGTGTAGAAGTTATCATAGTTCTCCTCAAGTTTAAAAGGGACATTACCCAGCACTCTGCATTGAAGCTGCCCATTCCTGCCTGAATCCTTGTCGGTGACACGAACCAGAGCAATGACAGTGCCTGGGGGTGCTGCTTCACTGATGGCTCCCTGTCTCACAGACACAAAGCCTATAGATGGCCAGTTGTCATTCCTGTCAAGCACTTTAACAGTGACTTTACAATGGCCTGGGATTGGATTGGGACCTAGATCCTTAGCCTGGACGTCAATCTCAATAACTGGGCTCTCTTCATAGTCAATTTCACCTTGAATCTTTATCACCCCTGTTCTTGAGTCTATAGAGAACAACTCTCGAATTCTCTCTGGAGCATAACCACTAAAAGAGTAGACCACCTGACCATTGTTTCCCTCATCAGGATCTGTGGCATTTAAATCAATCAAGACTTTTCCAGGAGGAGAATTTTCAGGGATTTCTACAACATATGATGGCTGATCAAACACTGGGCTGTTGTCATTGGAATCAATAACTTTAACATTTATCTGCATGGTCCCTGATCTAGGATATTCTCCACCATCAGTGGCCGACAAAATAAGGGTGTGATGGCTTCGTTCTTCTCGGTCCAGTGGTCGTTGAATAACTAATTCTGGAAATTTGGTCCCATCCCCTCTGGATTTTACCTCCAAAGAAAACAGATTGTAGTCATCCCGTGTTATCTGATAGGTTTTCAGGCCATTTTCCCCTGCATCAGGGTCATGTGCACTGGTCAAGGGAAACCGTGTCCCTGGCACTGCATTTTCAGAAATGTCAATATCAATCTGATCTGAAGGAAAAATAGGCGAGTTGTCGTTAATGTCCTGAATGTCTATTTTTATCATACATATCTCCTTGTCATTGGCAAACACCTCCATGGAGAGCTGGCACTTGGGGTTTCTTTTACACAATGTTTCTCTGTCAATGCGCTGCTTTGTGTACAGAAGTCCGCTTTGAGGGTCCACGTCGATAAGGTGCGGGGCCGAGTTCTCCAACACTCTGAAATTGGCTTTCTTACCCTGTCCTCCCTGCCCAGTCTGTTCGAGTCCAAGCCTGGCATCTTTGGCAATGTTCCCAATCACTGTTCCTGGACCCTGCTCCTCCGGGACAGAGTAATTCAAGTTTTTCAATGTCAGGGCTTGAGCCCACAACAGGAGGAAGAAGAAAATAGAAAGATGCATCTCCACTCGCTAAAAGCTGCTCAAATCTGTGCAGTGGTTCCGCTTTCTATGACCTGTTGATATTTTGTTCGGATTTGGTATTTCTGTTATTACGGATCAGATAAAGAGTCATGTTCATCATGTGACGCCTTGACATTTGTCTTTTGTAGATTGTCTTTGCCGTGTTGCTTCCTCTCCAAGCAATCTGTGGTAGTGAAAGTCTAATTTATATTCAGCTGAGCACCCAGACTCATCTGAACAATAATCGAGAGATCCAGACTCCAAACAGAATAATCATTGCAAGTGTTCACTCATACCACCTAAAGAAAAAGAAAAAGAGGAAGGGGAAAAAGGCAAACGTTAAAAATAAATCAATTAGTGAATTGAGTAAACAAAAAAGAACTCAAGACACCCTGCCAGAAAGAAATCAGATCCAGTTCCAAGTCAAAAATGAAACGCGGCTCATGTGTAATTCATCTGCACAATTATGAGGAAAGCTTGTCAATTAGTTAACCTTGGAAAGACAGATACACGGCAAACAATGATTCTCCCAGCAGCTTACTGTGCCCAGGAATACAAGATTTTGAGCACAGGTTTTATTCTGGCTCTGGCGTGTATGAGGTGCACTAACCTGACCCTATAGAGCGATCATGTCCCATACACATGTTAAAGATTGAAACTGTAACTGAGCAACTTTAATAATGAGGCATAAAACCTAAGCAAGGCCTATTGTAGTGACTATTTGAATAAGTGAGAATAAAAATGAGCCTCTTACACGCATTAACAAATCCACATAATCCGGATATTTCAAATGAGCCTTCTGAAAAACTCAGAAATGAGCTGCCAACCTCTCAGCACAGCCGTGTAATTCTCTCCACTGATGCTCACCCAAACGCTGCTTGGAAGAAGCTGTTGCATCGAAATAACGTGCAACAGACAGAGCTTCAGGTGGACGATTTATTTCCAAACAGAAGGGTTATAAAGAATAATAAACACAATTATCTTACCAAGTGAAACTGCTTCATTAGTTGAAAAGACAGGCGTGAAATCAAAAGAGTCATTTCCAGCCTGGTTTTAGTGGGAGTTTGATTTCTCACCGTGGGTTCCACCCGTATCCTCCTTCTCCTCCGACGCACACGCGCTCTACAGCGCAGCGCAGTGAAAAGAAAAAAAAAGAAAAAAAGAAAAGTGCTCCAAAGTCTGACTGTAATGTCAATGAGCTGAAGTCCTCTCCGCTGTCTGATTAGGATGCAGCGGCTCGCCTTCTGCCTGCAGTGAGTCACCGCTCCTCAAGGATGGAAAACTGTTAGAATTAGGTGAAGAAAGAGGAAAAAAATCCAGTGTGTGAAAAGGTATATCCAAAGCGGATATTTAAAGGACAATCAGTGTTTTTTCTCCCTTCTCCCGAGACAGGACAGAGTTACTGATTTCCGCTGTGGCATTTTGTCCTTGTGCGTCCCCCCAGTCAAAGAGTCCAAACAGAGACAGACAGCTGCCGTTAAGGTGAGCAACAATGCCGCATTCTGGAGGAAGTCTCCCTGTTGCTGTCAGGAGCAAAAAAATAAATAAAAACAAAAAAAGAAAAAGATTTTTTTTCCCTAACTACACAAGCAGAGTCATTAGTTCCTATTTCCAGCACGTAGCGCAGCCCTGAGCACTCGGAGCGCCTCCTCTCTCTGCCTGGACTCCGGACACCGCATGGCGCATTAAACATTGTCGCTGCTCCTGTGGCAGCCAATGGGTTTGAAGAGGTGGGGAGAGGAGGAGGGGTTCGGAAAGCTGCTGTGGGTGCAGACTACAAATGATTGGTGGGTCCGAGTTCACCGGTGGTGGAGCTGGCTTTTTTCAAAAAATCACACTTCATTGTTGTTGGAGCAGTTATAAAGGAAACGGTGCGTTTGAGCGGCTCGGTCACCAACGGATGTAGAGGGGCCAAGACAGGCTGGTTTGAAAATTTCAGTTAGACAAGACAAAACATTTACGTTAAAACTCAGAATAATTAATTCACTTAACTGAAAGTAAGAGCCTCCACCTCCTTTTTTGAAGGTCATTTAAAGGCCCATTTAAATCAAAATAATTTTGAATCCAGTAAAAATTAAAGGTCTGGCATTCTTTGAAGGACCTTTCTTGTCAGAGTTTTAAACTTAGATCCACAAATAATGAGAAATAGTAATTAAAGTGACTGTGGTCAAACCTTGAAAATGTCATTTTGAATGAACACATGAGGGATCTTTCAATCAGTTAGTGCTCAGAGAATGTGTTGTAAATGACTCTCAGCTACAACCACTTCAGAATTTAGATCAATATCTGTAAAACTGACAGCGTTAGAGCCATATTTGTGTTTGCCAAGATTGACTTAGCTGTGGTAGCCATATTTAGTCTAGTTGACTCCAAAATGTAATGAGTTGTAAATGTACATCCAATCATTACTTTCTGAGAGTTTCAAAAAAATCTGTACAGTGGTTTATGAGATATTTTGCTGACAAACTGAAATGATTGATTCCAACTGTTATTAGTAAAATTTTAAACAAAGATCTCATGTGATCTGTTACAGCTTGGAGTACTTGTTGGGGATAACTCTAGGCTACCACCACTCCAAATTTTACCTCAATTTTGTTAAAACTAATAGAATTGGAGACATTTTTGTGTTGACTAGCTGCAGCAGCCGTCTTAAATCAGGTTGACTTCGATAGTTAATTTGTTGTAGATAAACATCCAGTGATTACTTTCTCAGTTTTTTTTATTAAAATCTGTCCAGTGTTTCATGAGATATTTTGCTAATGAACACACACACTGGCAAAAACATTATTGCTCACCGTTAGCCTTTAGTTGGCAAACAATAATGAAACAAACAGACGTGTTTTTGTTGTGGACACAGCCTCCTTTTTTTCTTACACATACACACAAATATATCATGTAAAAGTCTGGAGGCGTTTCCTGGAACAATCACGAAATAAGTTTTCATAAGTTTAACAGGTGAAAACTACAAAGAAAAACTTGTGAAAAGGTATTTGTAGACATGATGGTATTGGCAGTATAGTTATACAAAACATGGCTTCATAAATGAACACAGTAATACCTGAAGAATGTTATGTAGAGGTTTAGGTAGACTTTAACTCAAGTTGAAGTTCACACGTTCTCTTCACAGCAGGAGATTCTCGTTTGGGAAGGTGTTCTCACAACAGAAAAGTCTCCTGAGAGGTGCAGTGGGAGAGCACTCAGCAAGCAGGATATGATGGGAAATAGATATGAAGCAGGAACTGCAGTCCTGGATCTGTATTGAAAACTGACACAAATCCCAAATTGTCTGTTTTGATGGCTGCTTTTGTGCTGATTCCCTTAAAATTCAAATAAATTTGCAAACAAGTGGAACTCAACACACATGTCAAAACCAATCTGAAAAGGAACCAATAAAAGAAGCTTGTTGGAAAAATGCTCAGCCGTGTTACCTTCTGTTTTCACACATGACCCAAACTGTCATTTTCCACATTATCCTGTTGGTTTGGTGGTTAGAAAGTTTCAGAGCAAAAGTAAAGATTGTTTGATTTCTCAAGTGTATTTCTTTTTCCATTTTTAAGATTAGACTTGTTTGGTTGAATGTCGTAACTATTTTTGGCCAAATATAATATTGGCTGACATGACAGGTAAATAAACTTCCATCCATCCATCTTCTTCCGCTTCTCCGGGGTCGGGTCGCGGGGGCAGGAGCCTAAGCAGGGAGACGCAGACTTCCCTCTCCCCAGCCACTTGGGCCAGCTTCTCCGTGGGAATCCCAAGGCGTTCCCAGGCCAGCCGAGAAACATAGTCCCTCCAGCATGTCCTGGGCCTCCTCCCGGTGGGAAGTGCCCGGAACACCTCACCAGGGAGGCGTCCAGGAGGCATCCTAACCAGATGCCCGCGCCACCTCAACTGGCTCCTCTCGACGCGGAGAAGCAGCGGCTCTACTCTGAGTCCCTCCCAGATGACTGAGCTTCTCACCCTATCTCTAAGGGACAGCCCAGACACCCTGCGGAGAAAACTCGTTTCGCCCGCTTGTATCCGTGTTCTCGTTCTTTCGGTCATGACCCAAAGCTCATGATGAGGGTAGGACCGTAGACTGACTGGTAAATCAAGAGCTTCGCCTTTTGACTCAGCTCTCTCTTCACCACGACAGACCTGTACAACGCCCGCTTCACTGCAGACGCTGCACCAATCCGCCTATCGATCTCCCGCTCCATTTTTTCCTCATTCATGAACAAAATTACAAGATACTTAAACTCCTCCACTTGGGGCAGGACATCTTCCCCGACCCAGAGAAGGCACTCTACCATTTTCCGGCTCAAGACCATGGCCTTGGATTTGGAGGCACTGATTCTCATCCCAGCTGCTTTACACTTGGCTGCGAACCGCTCCAGCGAGAGCTGTAGATCACGGCCTGATGAAGCCAATAGGACCACATCATCTGCAA
>JAOXNZ010000044.1:3615059-3630043 GCA_028566095.1 Kryptolebias brasiliensis
AAAAACTGTTTATTTACATTTTAGGTCAGAAAAATGGGTCCCTGGAATGTTGTGTGGTTGTGTTTGACTAAATAATATTCATGAAATGTCATTTTATTAGATTTGATTTCAGTTCATCTTTAAGGTACTGTACTTGGGTTTTTATTAGAGGCAAGTCTCTATTTCTGTTTTTCTTTTTGAACAATTTGCTATTTGTTACTCCGAAGTAAATTTCTAAAGTCTTAAAATCTAGTAATTTTCCATACCTGTTAAAGACTCCTTTCTCATTTTCAGCAATTTGTCTAAAATATGTTGAAAGTTCTTAATTTCAAGGGATGGAATCAGTGTTGCGTTGACACAGAACAAACAGCTTTGCAGAGAATTAATTCTGAATTGGATCTTTAGGCACTTTGCTGCCAACAGTCACAATTCGTTCCCATTTCTTTGCTTAAATCTATGAAAAAAAATTAACAGTTTGACATTGAGCAATCATTTTTCAACGAGAGAATCAAAGGCTCAATTCCTGGCAGTATGCAGTCACACGTTAAAGCATCCCTGGGCAAGACACTGAAACCTCATCATTTCTGATGTGTGCCCTATTGGTGTATGAATGCGAACTAAAGCACTGATTAGACTATAAAATTATTTATTTGGTATAGCTTTGTAGAGATGTAGTAGAGTGCTGTAGGAATGTGTGTGGATGGATTAATGAGGGCACACACTGTGTTGTGTTGCTTTGAGTAGCCTGGTTGACTGGAAAGGCGCTATACATGTACAGTCCATTTACCAAATTGAAATGGTGTTCCATGCAAAAGTTATAAATAAATATCTTATTTGTTGTAGATAGTTTCTTGAATAACCTCAATTTGAAAAAATAAGAGTTTATGTCCAACAGTATTGACAAGCTAATGGCTAGTCCAAACGCAGCTAAGACCAAAATGGATTGCTGCTGTCTTAAAAGAGCTCCTATCTCTAAAATTTCACAGTGGTTTATGTGAACACTGTTTTCTAAGCCTTTACACCATTTTAAATAGTCATATAATGAAAGATTATAGAATAGTGTGGTTAGATATAAATATAGATTTAAATACTGGCAGCAGTAGTAACGTCCAAGGCAGCCAAATGTCACAACTGGCATCAATTTTAGAAAATTTCTGCAGAAATTAACTGCCAGCAGTGCAAACATTTATAAAATACCAGCTCAAAATAGGAGCAGTTAAAAGTGAGCCATCTACAAAAAGGTAAGATGGTAATTATAACTTTTAGACAGGAATTCACTTCAAAATGGACAAAGCATTTCTTTAAAGACACAACCTTCAGACGCTGTTCAATTCAGTTCAGGTAAATTCATTTGTTTAGTACAAACTCCCAACAAAAGTCATCTCAAGACAGTATTTGTTTTTGTTGTTTTTCTTTTGGTTGCACCCGTCTGCAGGGATCGCCACACCAAGCAAACTTGCATGAAAAATTTGGCCTTGATTGTTGTATGCCAGGTGACAATCCTGGTGGAAAACCTGGGTTCTAACCCACAGCCTCAGGAATACAAGTCCCCTTTACTGATCATCGAGCTACCACAGCCCCCATCTCAAGACAGTATAAAAAAGAGAAAAAAAAATTCTAATCATAAATCCAATTCAGTACAAAACATATTCAGAATTAAATCCAGTTGAAATCAATTCCTTCCAATTATCATACAATAGTACAGTACATTATCAAATGCAAATTAGTAAAAGTTATTTAGTTAGCCATCTGCTGGAGGTTGTTTTCTGGGTCAAGCACTTCTGTTATCCTCTAATTGTCCACTTTCCTATTTTTTTAAATTATGACTTTATGTTGTCATTTTAAATTAAATAAATGAATAGAAACTGTAAAATAGAGAAAAAAAAAAAAAACAAAGCAAAAAAAAAAAAGAACACAACAAAACAATTTACAAGATTACAGGGAAGTCTGGCTCCTTGTAAGCAAAACAAAGAAATTAGAGGTTTAATGTTTTTCACAGTACTGTACATGGAAATGTTTCTTTCTTTTATAAATTTTCAGCTTTTGTTGGGCCCATCTTTCTTTCTTTTGTGGTCTTTTATTTGGACTATTCATATAAAAAAGTCCTTAGTCACACTGATTTATTATAAACCGGGGAAACATCCTAATTATCCAGGCTCATATCTTTTCTCCTGTTCTGAGATTGAACTTGTAACCATAATAGCGAATGAGGAGGAAATCAGAGGGAAGATAGATCCCAGCCAGGTAACACAGTGGATCCTGGAGCCGGGCCCAATTGGTAGCAAAGAAAGAGGAAGAAAGGGAGCTGGCAGACAGGAAAAAGGAAATTGCAAGGAGACAGAGTTCTGAAGAAAGACTCAAATCAGTCTGAAGGCGCAGGGGAGGCAACAACAAGAAGAGAGGAGAGTGACCAGAGCAGTAGGGAGTAAAGGATATGAGGTCATGAGACAATATGAAACCAGCAGAAGAACAAAAAACAAAACACAAAGATGGAAAGGTCGAAGAGAGGGGAAGTCAAGGGCAGGTGAGAACGAGTGAGACAAAAAAAAGAGTGAGGTTTTCCAGACCTTCTCCTTTTCTCCCCATGCTGTTTCACTTTGCTGTGGGGGGGCCTGAGGGTCAAACAGGAAGCTGACCAACAGAACTAAAAACAACAAAGCTTTAAATTCAGCTTTTAAACTTACAGAAACTATTTTTCTTGCAACAAACACTTCGTGACCTTTTGTAGGACAATTTGAAGAAGAAAAAAAAAGGCATCTTCAGTATGACAAAAAAATAAAGAATCAATAGTTTCTGACAGGCTATGGCTTTAAAAAACAGTCTAATATTTAATGAGCAATTAGGTTAATGTTTTTTCTCATTTATTTAATGAGTATAGGTCAACTGATATGGGTTCTTCTATGGCTGATGCCAGTTTAAAGAAATCAGGGCAACTGATGGCTGTTATACAACACTATTTGTTTTGACCAATATGGATTTTCCATTAGACAAAAAAAACATAACAGACACTTAATTTAAGTGAGCATGTATTAGTGCAATTGTAAAATAAGATTAACTTTATAAAGGATTGAGTTAATTTACCAGTTATTTTGTAAGATGTGAACATTTAATAAAACCATTTACAAACAATTTATAAGCACAGTTGTGAATGACTCAACTACTAACACATCAAATTTTAGCTCATGATCTATAAATAGTGGATAATAAGTAAATTATTTCACCTGCTCCCTTCTTCAGTAGTTGCCACAGCGAGCAAACTCGCATGAACGATTTGGCAATTGTTTTACGCCGGTTGCCCTTCCTGCCACAACCTGGGGTCAAACCTGCAACCTCAGGATTACAAGACCGTGGCACTGACCACCAAGCCACTGCACCCCCGTGATCTATAAATAGTGAATAATGAGCTATTTTGTGAACAGACAAAAACAGAGTTGACTCTGCATAATTGATGAAAAAAGTTTAAACATAGATCTCAAACAATTTGTTAGCACTCAGAATATGTGTTGCAAATTAGTCTCAGCTACAATTATACCAAATTTTAGGTCAGTATATGTAAAACTGACTGAAGATAGCTACTTCTGTTTTCTAAAGTCAGTTAATTCTCAAGCCATCTTGAATCAGGCTGATCCAAAAGTTAATCAGTTGTAGAAGTATGCTCAATGCAAGTTTCATAAAAATTATTTTAATTAAAAAAATATTTTAAAATTATTTTGTAGTTCAAGATATATTTTAAAAACAGACAGACACACAAAGAAAAATGCCACTGTGACAGCCCCTCCCCTGCTGGTGCAGTGCGGCTTGTTAACTGTGCTTCCATTAAGGTCCTGTAATGGGAGGCACCTAAGGTCATGTGGGGACGTGGGTCTGTTTCAGAGATCACTAATAGGGAGGACCTCAGTTCGGATCCGGACCGAAATTATGTCTTATGCGGACCCGAACCTAAAACCAAAACAGAAATGAAAAACTGAAAATCTTGTTGAGGGCTTTCTGGTTTACCGGCACAGCTTTTACCGTCCTTATGGTAGTGGTGAAGCATCCAAAGAAACCCACAGACCAATTGTATGCGTGTTTGGACATACCATGTGATACCATCAAGTCGGCTCCAACTGTCTGGTACACTTTGTAACAAAGTGAGGACGTTTCAGAGTTTGAGAGAGGTTACCCAGGAAAAGACACAGTGACATATAGCAAGAGATACAGCCAGATGAGACAGAGGAAAGGAGAAACTGGTAGTTGAGATGGAGAATGAGAGAGAACCAGGCAGGCGAAAACGAGGAAAGGACGGAGAAAACCGATCGCTGAGACAGAGAAAGAGGGAGAAACGGGTGAGTTAAACGGCCACAAGTAGAAAAAGAACAAATGGAGGCGTCTAAAAAACAAAAAGTGGACAGTGAAAATAGAGTATTTATTCCGGAATGGACAGAGTCGTTTTTCTTTATACTTCCCACTGGTAGTACTAAACCAGTGTGTCTGATATGTTCAGAAATTGTGGTGCTTATTAAAAGCGTAAATGTGAAACGCCATTATGAGACAAAGCATAAAAGTTTTGAACAAACATACCCGCTAAAATCAGAACTAAGGTCAGAGAAAATACGCAGTCTCAAAGCCCAATACGAGCAGTCCACCAGGATCCTGAGCCAAACATTCACCGCTCAGCAACGAGCTCATGAGTGTTCACTCAGAGTTGCGTGGATTTTGGATCAGCACAAAAAGCCATTTACTGATGGAGAAGTTATAATAATAATAATAATAAAAATTTAATTTATACCACACTTTTCATTAGCAAAATCTCAAAGTGCTACAAAATGAAGTTTAAAAGTGTGTGATAAAATCAACATAAAATCGTGAGAACAGGATAGGCTAACTGAAATAAAAAAGTCTTTAAGCCTTTCTGCAGCCACACAGCGCTACAGGGACTTCCTACAGAAGATAATTTTGACAGTAGCTCCAAGGCTTTTAATGATCTGAGAATTTTCCTATGAATGGTTACAACAGCTGAAAGTATGCTGAATGAGTTAGTCCAAAAAAAAAATGTAAGGAAGAAATTATAAACAGGATAACGATGTGAATGCTGAGTCAGCATTTACTCTATGAGAGATAAAACCTGACATAAATATGAACACGTTGTCTTTCTCCTACATTAAGAGAGCTCTTCAGCAGTGCTGGGTTTGAAATATTATTTTGACTAAGAACATATATAAACACCACAAACCCCCTCCTTAAATTAATCTACTGAGCCTGTACATGACATGAATAGCAACATTGTACAAGGTGCGTATATTAAACAGCTTGTTACCCAGTCAAAACAATTAGGACTGTGTATTACACAAGTCGTATCCAGGCAACTGCATTTGACAATCTGTAAATAAAGAGAGACAGGAAGGAGACCCATAAACGCTGCCATAACTGATTTTTTTAAATCTGACTTTGAGGCTGTCAGTACACTTATTTAATTTGCATCAGTGTTGTCTGCAGTACTGTGAGGATGTGGTAACTTTGTGATGAGACGATTTGTCGAAGTTCCAAGCAGAGCCACCGCTGAGAGTCCAGCCCACAGGCTGTTCATGCAGCCACACAGCGCTACAGGGACTTCCTACAGAAGATAATTTTGACAGTAGCTCCAAGGCTTTTAGCTACAGTTATTAAGTAGTTCCAAAACATGGAATTATTTGTGCATGTCCTCCTTCTCTCTAACCCTTCCATGCCATGCATGCTCTTCTGTGCACATGCAGCTATACAGACAAATGAACAAACACATAAGCTCATACTGACACTAAATATCATGCGTTTCTTTTCTGATGGGGAATGTGCCCTTGACAATGAAGTGCAATTAGTCTGCATACTTTACAAACCATCTGGATTTTGCTGCTTGGCTGAAACTTTAAAAATCACACAGATTTGCTTATGAATTATCATTTGATTTATTTTATAGAAATGATTTGGTAACTGACATGGGGAAACACTGCATAGGATGGGAAGTAACTACATTAATCATTTGATTTATTTACTTTCTTAGTTTCCATTGTCAGCTATCCCTAAATGTATAGATATGGACAAATTTGTTTGTACCCTTTCGTTAAAAAAAAAAAAAAAACTTCCAATGTTCACTGGAATAACTTGAAACTGACAGAAGTAATAATGAGAAAAACAATTACTTTGAAAACTTATTAAACTGGCCTTCACATAAAAGATGGTACCCTTAACTAAATATTTTGTTGTACAACATTTTCAGGCAATCAAGCACCTGTACCTCTCTCTGCACCTGTCCACAGGTATTTTGGTCCACTTCTCATGAGCAAACTGCTCCAGCTGTCTTAGGTTTAAAGGGGGCCTTCTCCAGATGTTTCAGCTCCTTCCACAGATGTTTAACAGGATTTAGATCAGGACTCAGAAGGCCACTTCAGAACAGTCCAAAGTTTTGTTCTGAGCCATTCTTGGCTTTCTTTTAGCTGTGTTTTTTGTGTCATTATCCTGTTGGAGGACCCATGACCTGCAACTGAGTCTGAGCTTTCTCACTCTAAGCAGCACATTTTGCTCTAGAAAGCCTTGATGGTTTTGAGATTTCATAATACCCTGCACAGATACAGCCTGTGCCAGATACAGCAAAGCAGCTCCAGAACAGAACCGAGCCTCCTCCATGTTTTACTATAGGTACAGGGTTCTTTTGTTTGGCAAAAAAGACTGAATGATTACAAGATTGAAGACCCCTGTGATGCTAATTACAGGACATACCTTAGTTTAACTTGTCCCTATGGTTAAATTAATTTCAGTCTTTTCTAGGGGTAACATCCTTTTTGTCAAGGCCAATTTCATTTCTTTGTTTTTTAAAATCATTGCAAAATTTGAAAACAATGACTGATTTTCATTGGTTGATTTTGTAATATATTTTTTATCAGGTTCAAGTTATTTCAGTAACCTCTTTTTTTTCTTTAACAAGGAGGTACAAAGAAATTTCTCCACGTCTCTACACAACATTTAGTCCTTTAGGCTAAAAAAACATCTGCTCAGCATGAACAATTTATCTAAAATGATAACACAAATGGATGGCAAACTCATGAAATGGAAGAAGAGATGCATGCTAAACAACATTATTTGGTCATTATTTAGATTATTCTTGTGTTCTCACCTTTACCAAAGGGTTAAAATAGATTAGATTTATATTAGGAGGTTAATGGACAATGTCTTTATTGCCAGGCTAAATGAAAACACATTAGAAATGACACCCACAGATGTAATGGTGCAAAAGCACTCAACATGTGTATAGAAACATAGGAGCAAATATACTCGCACACACGCCACTTTAAGATCCACATCGTTAGCCACAGCAGTGGCAGCTTAGGATGAGTTGTCACCCACTCTGCTGCCTCCACCTTGCTACACTCAAGGCTGTGAGGCCAGAAATGGTGAGAGCAGTAATGCACTATGCTAACAGCTAAGCAGAACATAAGGTGACATTGACACAGTCATCGCACCAGCTCCAGTTCTGCCCATGACGTCAGTGTCCTTCGAGAGGCAGCGCATGGGATACGGGCAAGCTAAATCATGTGACTGGCCATCCCTGTCTCCATTTGTCAGCAGCTCAGCTGTAACGCACCTACCTGTGTGTTGAGAAGTGGGGTTGACACATGATGCATTCCACATGTACCTTTTAGAGTGGTGAGGCGCATGCTGACAGAGATTAAAAAAGGATCCATTTTGTTGGATATAGAGGGATTTTTGTGGTTTTATGTTATCATTTATGCCTGCTGCCAAAGGGGGTGTGATTATGTTTTTGCTTGTGTCTGTATTCACTTTGTCTGTACCGTTAGGAAAATATCTTATGATCCAGAGGATATATTTGAATGAAACTCAGTAAAAGTAATCACTGGATGAGCATGTACAACTGATTAACTTTTGGACTCTGTCTCATTCAATATGGCTGCCCCAGCTAAGCAAGCTTAACAAACAGATAAATGGATATGACTGCTAATTTTATTGTTGTTGAGCTCAAATTTGCTGTGGAAGAAGCTAAGACTCATCCCCAATATATACCCTAAGTGCTAACTGATCAAGCAAGATCTGTTTCTGGAATTTTGTCATTAACTATTATGGTCAACTCTGTCTGTTTGTTAGCAGAATATCTCAAAACACTGGACAGTTTTTCATGAAACTTTCAAAAAACAAGTCTTTGGTCTTCATCTATAACTGATTAAATTTTAAAGTCAATTAATTTCAAGATGGCTGCCACAACCAACTGACTTATGAAAAACAAAATAAATGCTACAAATCAGCCAATTTTAGAGATGTTGAGTTAATATTTGGTGCGGTAGTAGCGGAGAGTCATCTCTAATACAAGCTCTGAGAACTACACATTGTTCAAGTTCTTTCACCTAAAACGTTTGTTTGAAAGTTTGATGTCAAACCTGTTTGTCTTTTAGCAAAATATCTCATGACCCACTGCAACCAAATTTTAATTAAACTCTTAGCAAGTAATTGTTGGATGTACATCTGCAACTGAATCAATTTTAGAGCTACACAAATTCAAGATAGTTGCCACAGCTTTTTTTTTACTTTTGCCACCATAGAAATGGCTTTAACTTACTCTAAATTACAGATATTGAGGTAAAGTTTATGTAGTAGTGGCTGAGAGTCATCTTGAACACACCTTAAGCATTAACACATCTTATGAGATGTGTTAATGCTTATCTTGAATTGAAAAACTTTCATGAATGGCTGTAGGGAATATGCATTCTTCAAGGAATGCTAGGCCTTTAATTCATGGAGTATCCATAAAACATGCAGATATAAAGTTAGACAGCATTTAAAGCACATAGTTATAAAAGTTGTCCATGATCTAAAATCTCAAGGAAAGAGACATGGAGAAAAGAGAAGTGGGGAAAAAGAATTCTCAAGCAAACAGCCGGAGTAATAAAACTAAAAAGATCTAAAGGACAAGAAAAGGACAGAGAAGAAGAAATATGTTAGACAAAGATTGTTAAAGACTTACAGTCTGGAGTGAAGTGCAGTGATAAAGAAAGTGGCTAATCAATAGTAGTGTCTATAAAAAGGTTAATAGGAAGCATAAGCAAGGACAGAAAAAAGGTAAATGAAAAGACAGCACACCTGCAATTTAAGTTGCAGTTTCTCTCCTCAGAATTAGTGTTTTCAAATCAACACAATACAATACTTTGGCCTGCAATGTACAAAAACAAACAAAAAAAATAAACAAATGAAGCAAAAATAAAATCAGGAGGCATTATTTTTTAAATCTATGCAATCATTCCCTCATTCAGCACGATTCATTGGAAACTGCCGAATTGCGCATTTTTCCTGCATTTCTCAGTTTTCACCTGAAACTGTTTGAGTCAAATACAATGTCAAAGCTAATTAAGTTGCAAAGCGACTTTCACAAGCATTTGCAATTGGGGGTGATGGCTGAGCTGCAACATGCTTGTCAATAAACCTGCATTAAAATGAACACATCATAATTACTGTCTCTATTATCCTTCAAGATCTAGGACAGAGGGGCCCATTCATAATTGGCTGACTAACTGCCCCATATGGCCACGGACAATAGGAATAATTGTCCTTGTCTGTGGGGCTGACATGTAAACAGAGCCATATCACACTTTGTAACTAAAACAATCACTTTCAAGGTGCTCTCAAACAACATTTTCCTATTGGCAATTATTGGCTCAGCACACACAGAACGGTGCAAACATCATTAACGAAGTGCTGCATTGTAGAAACAACACAGCATGTTTATAGATTTACTGCAGCTAAGATGGGTTTAATAATTTAAATAAAACCAGGCTCTCGGGATTCGTTCTGTTTAACAGTGGAACAGGATGCAAGAAGCACCATTTTATGATTTCACAGACAGCTTCAAAAATCATTAAATACTAAGGCCCTGTCCATACGAGAACACTGTTTTTCCAAAATGATCTTGTTCCTTGTAAACCTGGCACTGTTTCTAGAAATGTTTTCTTCCACAACAAAAAAAAGATCTAAAGACTGCAGTAACTCTGTCAGGCCTGTATGTAACATTGCAAAAATAGGAAAAAAGACATGAAGCAGATGCTGCAAACTGTAAACATAAAAAACAGAAGACAAGAATGGTGAATACAAGAGCAAAAACTGAATCCTTTTTGTGGATTGATGATGAAGTGGAACTACTACTTTGTGTCACATTAAACTACTATCGACTGGGAGATGTGTCTATCCAAATACAGGGTCATAATGGACAATCTTAGGCAGTGAGAGTCAAGGAAAGAGTTTTCAGTGTAACATTTAAAGGGTGAATTACTTATGCACAAACGATGGTCTTTTACTATGCTAATACAGTTAGCTTAATAATGATCGACGTGGCAGGGGTGGGTTATAACAATTTTCTTGAAATTGCTACAAACAGCCTCTTATATAACTAATCTAAACAACCTTAACTAGTTGTCCCTTTCTCACTCATTCTATTTTTTTTTTTTTTTTTGCTTTGAGTGGTGCATTTTGTAGTAAACAAATATGGGTAAATTACATTGATGTTTGTGGACTGTGGCTCTAAAATCGACCAAGTTGTAGGTATTGAATCAAAAAGCAATACAGTCATACCTGGTCTTCCCTATTTGATGATGTACATTGTGGTTTGTTTGTTATTTTCTCTGCAATGTTTGCTTAAGTATTGTTGACAGTTCAATAAAAGTGATAAAAAAAAACCTTTTTGGCCTTAGATTATTTTGTGTAATGATGAGAGTTTTTTTCTATTCAAGGCAATTCAGTTGTTCATCAGCCTTGTCTGCTTATTGAAGTAATACAGTACCAAAAGGTTTTGCTGTAGTTGAGCAACTGGCATCTGCAACACAAACACAAGCATGTAATTTCTCATTATTGGGGTAGTAGGTTAGGCAGGAGGACAGACATTGTTTTGCAAAGGTTGTGTTCATAGATTTTATCATTTTGGAACCCAATTTAAAAAAAAACATTTAGGGCCTCCTAACACACGGTCTCCATGTGAACACGAGGCTGAAACAATAAACAAAAAAAACTTTGCCTATCCACAAAATGCCATTCCCGTGTGGACCGAGTCAAGACATTGTTTGGGCAGTTCAAAAATTAATAATGTAAAAATTATCAATAAGACTCACTCCTCTCACGCTTTTGACAAACAACCAAAAAAGTGAACTCTTTCAGATGTGATATTCAACCATAATCTTGCCGCATGTGTAAGCTGCTCAAGCAGATCTGATTTATTCACCATCTTAACTTCACGAGTGGTTGTGGCTTAGTTTCGACACTCCTGTTGCCACACACACAAAAAAAGAAAGGGATTAGGAGACTAATGCTTTTAGAACAAAGCGAGGCGACCGGGCTGCTGTGAGCTTTGACACAATGCTGCTTTAAATCTGCAGAAATGAAGAGCTTACAGAGGTAAAGATGTAGTAATTCTCTCATCTCCTAAAGGACTTAGCAGTCCTCATGATGAAGGGGGAAAATGAAACTTTGATTAATAGTTTGGATAGGGCTATGCACAGATGTAGATAACATCTTCCTAATCTCTTCTTCTAATGTGTTACTCCCCCCACTCTTTCGTCCACTTGTGCGCATGAAAAGGCACGATGGATTGACGGATGTTTGAACAAAGATTGTTTTGGAAGCCAGCTGTGAAGCAGGGGCTGAGGCCCTGAACATGTTACATACTCAGATCAGACCCCAGTGCTTGCCAAAAAAAAGTAGTTCAATCCCTGATCTTCTCTTGCTTCTAAAAAAGATTAGACTTTCTTGATATTGACTGTTCCTTCCTTTTTTTTACTTCAAATACAATCTTACTTTAAACTTTTATCTCCAGCCATTGACCTTTTAGCCAGAGATTTAACTTGTTTCTGTAATTCATTATCCTTTCAGTGACCTAGCTAGAGTGTTTTTTTAAACATAAATATAAAAAAACTTTGCTAAATATTCCTTCAACTTCAGAAAGCTTTAGATAATCTTTTGATACAATCAAGCAAAAGGGAAAATGACATTTCCAAATATAGTTTTCTTTCAAGCAGAAGAATTTGTAAGATTTTCGGAGCCTACTAAAAATTGCTATAATTGTGTCACACAAGAGCAAGCAAAAGATGTTTAGTTGCATAGTTAAATGTTTATTGTCATAACACTTTGAAGAAAATAAACCAAAAGAAATAGCTGAAACAATTTCTTTCTTTGTGCTGCTTTATTAAGCTTGGTCAGAACTGCAGCCAGAATGACTCGTCAATAACTACATTTCTTTTCTGTTCTTTTTTATTATTCACCATAACAGCACCTGCCACTCGCTGTTCTTTTTGTTTTTATTTTTAGATCTCTGGCACTATTGAGTAAAAGTATCAAAGGGAACTCAGGTAAAGGCTTTTTTTAGATAGAATTTGGGTAATTTTCAAATTAATTGGGCAACTTAAGCGCATCAACTACATGTAAACATCTTAATTACTTCTTTTTTGCAGATAAATAAGTCAGTTTTTCTGGTTTGTTTTGACTGATGGTTATTTTGCTGCAGGTCTGTGATCTCTAGTCCATTTTTAATCATGTGACACTGACTTGAACAGATTTTTTTCAACACTGTGAGAGGTGATTATAATTTGTTTGAAGAAAAGGCAGAGGAGGTGTGTATTTGTGTGTCTGTGTGTGTGGAGGATGCAATATGATGGAAGCCCATCAGCTGAGTGATAATCTAATTACTGCTCCAGACTAAGATGAAGATGGTGCCAGGTAACAAAACACACATCTTTGCAGGATTTTAATTGTGCTGTAAAAGCTTCACAAATGATTTAGGCCCTGAAAGAAATATGAATTTTACGCAGGTGTATTAGTTATCACAGCAGATAAATGGGGTGTGTTGCATAACTCACAGCAAACCGTCCTCTAAATAAACCAAGAGGCTCTTGAGAAGGACGAGACAAACTGAGTGACATTTGAAATAAAAACATTTTTTTTAAAGTTATTGAAAGTGGTGATGGATGTGTTGGGTGGCTCTTTCTTGTTTCTGCTTTTGTTTGGGCCACAAAAATAGTTTTTTACCACCTCAATTCTGAAAATGTTAGGATGTTGTGTGAAATAATGTATACATAAGTTGCAAATCTCATAAACCTGTATTTTATACACAAAGGAACATAGTTGATATATCAATGACCTTATTTTTTCTTTAAAAAATTAGTTATTTTACATTTTATGGAAGCAACACATCTCAACAGTTGTGACAGGGCCATGTTGAGACACATCCCCTCTCCTTTACCAGCAGTCTCTAAGAACTGAGGAGAGCAGCTGCTGGAGGTTTTGGAGGGAATGTTGTCCCATTACTGGCTGATGTAGGATTCTAGCTCTTCAACAGTCCTGGCTGTTTGTTGGTGGATAGGAGCACATGTTGTTCTAAAGCCTGCATATACTCTTCTGCATTGATGGAGCCTTTCCAGATGTGTAAGCTGCCTATTACAGAGGTACTAATGCACCCCCGTACCATCAGAGGCAGGCTTTAGAACTGTGCTCTGATAACAGCCCAGATGGTCTCTCTCTTCTTTAGTACAGAGGATGTGGCGTTTAAGGTTTCCAAAAAGAATTTCAAATTTGGAGTTGTCTGACCTCAGAACAGTTGTCCTCTTTGTCTCAGTCCATTTTAAATGAGCTTTGGTCCAGAGAAGACGGCAGCGTTTCTGGATGGTGTCACATCTGGCTTCTTCTCTGCCTGATAGAGCTTTAGCAGCATTTGTGGATGCAGACAATGATCTGTGGAAGTGTTCCTGAGCCATGCAGTGATGTCCAGAACAGAACCAGACCTGGTTTTAATGCAGTGGCCTCTGAGGGCCCCAAGATCACCAACATCTAATATTGACTTTCAGCCTCATCCTTTAAACTCAGAGATTCTCACCAGGGAGGATGTGTATATGCCCTTTCTCCTTGGTCCTTCTGGGTTCCGTCTGCCACGGTGGACTGGTTCCTGCCTGGTGTGTTGGGGGCTCTGGGGGGGCTTCTCTTGCTTGGTGCGGGCGCCGGGCCGTTGGGTCTAAAACAGTTCTATTTTTAGATGCAGTTTTTGCAGACTGGTGAACCTCTGCCCATGTTTACTTCTGAGAGATTCAGCCTCTCTAAAATGCTCTTTTTATACACAGTCCTCTTACTGACTTGTTGCCAGTTAAACTAACTAGTAGCAAAATGCTTTTTTAGTTGTTTCCTATTCATATGTTGCTGCCATTAAATTCAAAATCCCCCTACTTTTTCAAAAACTTTTAATATGTTTCCTATGTTCCATTGTGAATAAAATGTGGGTTTATGAAATTTGCAAATCACTGCATTCAGTTTTTGTTTACACTTTACATAATGTTCCAACGTTTTCAAAATTGGGGTTGTGTTTTATTAATAAAGTCATATTTATAGAGAAGTAGTAGAGAAGTTTTATAATGACTGATTGAAAGGACATCTGTTTTGCTCATGAGACACAGTATTTTCAAAACCCTGACCTTCAGAAAAGACAGTTGTTTGTCTCCCTTACTCTGATATTCACTGCAGAGACTCAATCTGACAGTTGAAGTCCTTAACAATCTAAGATTTTTTTCTCGTTTTCATTGTAACCCAGCAGGGTCATTTTAATCAATTCTTGTAATTACAATTTACAAATCACCGTATGCCCAGGGAGTGTTGTGACATGACTGCTGCAAAATGATTCCACTACAGTGGCTCAACTTCCCATCCTATTTCTCATTGTGATTAGAAAACTAAATGTTTTAGAATATTATTGATGCTAGGGTGTAATTTCTGGACAACTTCTTGTGCCCATTGTGCTGAATAATTAAATTAGTCACAGCTTAAATGAGAAAGCTTTTTAATGTAATGTTCTGATAGCACAGATTTCTGTTCTGACAGCAAAACCATTTTAGAAAGTTACCCATCCATCCATTTTCTTTACCTGCTTTTTCCATTCGGGGTTGCGGGGAGCCGGTGCCTATCTCCAGCAGTCACTGTGCGAGAGGCGGGGGACACCCTGGACAGGTCGCTAGTCCATCGCA
>JAOXNZ010000044.1:3665886-3679453 GCA_028566095.1 Kryptolebias brasiliensis
CCATGCCACGTTCAAAGTCACTTAAATCACCTTTTTTCCCCATTCTGATGCTCGGTTTGAACTGCAGCAGATCATCTCGGCCATGTCTACATGCCTAAATGCATTGAGTTGCTGCCATGTGATTGGCTGATTCGACATTTGCGTTAATAAGCAGTTGGACAGGTGTACCTAATATATATATGTGTATATATACACACATACACACACAAGACATTCATGGACAAGGACAGAGAACTCAACACTGTTGGAATGCTACTATATGAGCAAGCCCAGAGAGAAGGGCTATATGGGAGGGATGTGGTATCTATGGAAACATAGGTACCCATCATCCAAATTAACTACAAAACAACTTTGAACCCAGTGTTCCAACATTCGAGAGCGAAACCTGCTATCACACTGAGAGATTGATGAGATACAACAACGATGCTACAGCAAGGGGGAGCCAGGACGACAGGTCAGGGGGGAGATACCATCATCCTCACCATCCAAATATGGGTACCAAGCCCCATCTACGACCTGCACCCCTTGCTAAGGCTAAGCAATAATGTACCCTCTAAAAGTCTGTTAAAAGATGTGAATGCAGCACTGCTAAGTATCCCTACTGATACCATCACAGAGACCAATAAGCTGATATACACCACAGTGATCCTTGACGTACTTGGCTATAAGATCAAGCCTACAAGAAATAAGGAGGAGGCTGGAGACTAAGATCAAGGCAACTCAGAGAGAAATCAACCAGTTATCAGAGCAACAGAAAGGTGCATTGAAAAAGGATCCACCACAGAAATACCGCAACTTGTCCATTCTCAAGGCTCTAGAAACTGCCAAACAACTCCTCAAAGCTCTGGCTACTCGTCTGAGGAGGTACACTCAAGAAGTGAAAGCCGGGAGAATAAACAGGATATTCTCTACCACACCATCTAAAGTGTACTCTCAATGGCAGGGGAATAACAAGAAAGTAGATCCACCTAGAGCTGAGACTGATCAATACTGGAGAAGTGTATGGGAGAAGGAGGCATCACTGATCCACCTCACCAGGTATGTCATTCGGACTTGATAAGTACAGCCGAATGGTGTCTAAGAGAGGCAAGGTGATCACAACTGAAGGGGTTGAACTACCTGAAGGCAACCCTGCAGATGTCCAGGACAGCTACAAGTACCTTGGTATACCGCAGACAAACGGCAACCAGAATGAGGCTGCAAGGAAGTCACCCACAACCAAGTACCTACAGAGAGTAAGGCAGGTCCTGAAGAGCCAGCTGAATGGTAAGACCAAAGCCCAAGCCATCAACACATATGCAGTGCCAGTCATCAGATACCCTGCTGGTATAATAACCTGGCCAAAGGAGGAGATAGAAGCCACTGACATCAAGACATGAAAGCTCCTAACAATGCACAGAGGGTTTCACCCCAAGTCCAGCACCCTGAGACTGTACACTAAGAGGAAGGAGGGAGGCAGAGGACTAGTGAGCATCAGAGCCACTATAAAGAATGAAACAATCAAGATCCTGGAGTACATCAAGAAGAAAGCCCCCTATGATGACCTGCTAAGTGAATGGCTCAGGCAGCAGAAACCCAATGTGGAAGAGGAGAAAGAGGAATCCTCATGGAAAGACAAGCCCCTGCATGGCATGTACCACCGGCAGATTGAGGAAGTGGCTGATATCGACAAATCCTACCAGTTGCTGGAAAGGGCTGGACTGAAGGATAGCACAGAGGCACTAATCATGGCAGCACAAGAGCAGACCCTCAACACAAGCTGGATGTAAGATACAGGCAGGCAAAACATACATGGAACACCATAACCAAGTGGCTGGAATAGTGTACAGGAACATCTGTACCAAGTATGGACTAGAAGTCCCACAGTCAAAGTGGGAGACTCCACCTAAGGTAGTGGAGAATGACAGGGCTAAGATACTGTTGGACTTCCAGATACAGACTGGCAAACAGGTGATGGCTAACCAACCAGACCTTGTGGTGATAGATAAGATACAAAAGAAAGGAGTGGTGGTGGATGTAGCAGTTCCAAGCAACTGTAACATCAGGAAGAAGCAGCATGAAAAGCTAGAGAAATACCAAGGGCTGAAAGAGGAAATCGAGAAGTTGTGGAAAGTCAAGGCCTCAGTTGTGGCAGTGGTCATCAGAGCACTCTGTGCTGTAACCCCCAAACTGGAAGAGTGGCTCCAACATATATGTATATATATATATACATATATTAATGTGTATATATATATACATACATATATATATGTATATATATATACATATATATGTGTGTGGGGGTGGTTGGGTGTGTGTGTGTGTGTGTGAATGAAAAAAAATATATTGAATATATATTGAACCTGTTGATTACCAGAAGGGCAGAGGCAACTATCAAACAAGAAAATAAAGGTGAAATATACAGTGAAGGAGTCAACATGAAGATTTTATTCTTAAGTTTCAAACTACTCTCTGTCCAGGAGACAGCTTGGTTAATAATTCATTACAGACTCTTTACAGACATCATCTTTGACCAAAGACTTTTTCTGTTTTCCTTTTGACAGTTTTGGAAATCATCCTGTTTTCTTGAGTTGTTTCTGTTTCTCCAAAAGCGAGTCAGAACTGCAATGTTTAGACATGTTTCATCATACGCCTTTAAGAACACTCTTTTAATGATTCATTGCATATTCCTATATGGAATATAGCAATTCCACATAACATTTTAATCAGTCTTCCTGCAAGATTTCAGAGTTAAATCCAAACAACAGTGAGGAAAAGAGGGGGCTTGTAGATTCATTTTCTTCTACCAAATTCAACATTGATTGTGTCCCTCCTCAGCAACCATCCTCCTCCTCTAATTGGTGCTCAAGCATCATCTTTTCTCTGTCCTTAGCACCTGATAATATCGCTGTGATAGTTTGCAGCTTGATTTCTATGAATTACTTCACAATGATTGACAGTTTGACAGAGTCTGTAATTGGGTGCCTTGGTCCGTTCAATCACCATGTACAAAATTGTGATGTTGATGGGAGACATGCTTTTCATCATTCTGAAAACATATATCTTTATTATTTACACAGTTTCTTTATTATTCCTATCTTAGTTTGATTCAGTAGGTTTTAAAGACTCGGAAAAGGGTCTGGCTGTCGAAAACAATTTGTAGTGTCAACATGTGAGTCATTGTCAACTCTGGGTCCATTTGTTTAGGCTTTGAACCTGATTTAATTTTAAAACCATTTGATACAATTTGCTGTTGTGCAAAGAAAAATGTGTGTAAAGCAAAACAAAAACAACCAAAAGAATAAGGTGGAGAATTAACAAAACATGTTCAATCCTAATTCCAAAACAGCTGGGACATTGTGAATAAAAACTAAATGGAATAAATTGCAAATCTCATAAATCCATTTTTTTGTGTGCTGACAATAGAACACAGTAAACACACCAATTGTTGAAATAAAAAAATTGTACTGATTTAAAAAAATAAATAAAAAAATTTGAATTTGATGGCAGAAGGACATCTCAAAAAAGTTGGGACAGACGCAGCAAATAGCTGTAAAAGTGGTACAGATAAGAAACAGCTGGAAGAGCAAAATCCAATAACCAATAAAAAAAACATTTTACAGCTGAGAATATTTGTTAACTTTTGTTTTTTGTTGTTTTTATTAGGGTTTTGTTGTTGTTTTCTTTTATGTTTGTTTGTTTTTGCGTTTAGAATATTTTCATTGTTTTATTTCTTTAATTTCTTTGCATCTCCTACAGTAAATCTTCATACACAGGGTCAGATAGCAGGTCAGCCTTTCACTTCATATCTACACTTTTCACTAAAAATGCTTGGCTGCCCTTCAAAAGACATGAGCTCAGCTGAAAATATGACTCGTACATTTTTTGGAGTATCTCCAAAATATTAACAATATGCTATTTTTTGAGCAGCACATCATTCAAAGAATCACCTTGGAACTTGCTGTTTTAGTCAAACACTGCTGGGCTTCTGAGAACTGTAGTTATTAAAATAGGGTAGCTCGTTTCTGTTAAAGATGGAGTTAGCTCAGCCTGATGCTTGTCAAAAACCAAACCAATGAAGCTGATGAAATGTTTTTGGACTGCAGCGTAACACAATCTGTTGCTAATAATCATCACCCTCTTTAATAATATGTTATTTTGCCAGAAAACCTGACAACTATTAGTTTGTGCTTTAGCAAATTGTACACTTCTCCCCTCATCTCTTCCTCTCATTATCCTCCTCACTCCCCATCACCACCATCATCAGCTGCTGGTTCTGAAAAGTTCTGCAGATGGCATAAATGATAGGGTAGCCTTTTTAACACAAATCGACTATTTGTTTTTTCCAAGTGTTTGAATTGTCCATAATGTATTTAAATAGTTTAAATGACTACAAACATAAGATTTTATTAATTTTATGTACAACCCCAGTTCTGAAAAAGTTGGGATGTTATTTAAAATGTAAATACAAACAGAAAGCAATGATTTTTATTCTCATATAATTTTGTTAATTAGCAACAAGTCACTAAGAGGACTGGGTATATAAAAAAATCATGGGAAATCTCTATCTCTATCATGGGCAGCTTACACATCTGGAAAAGAATCATCAATGCAGAAAAGTATATACATGTTTTAGAACAATATAGTTTCCCATCCTGCAAAAAAACCCAGCAAAGAAGAGCCAGGACTGTTGAACAGCTAGAATCCTGCATTAGACAAGAATGAGACAACATTCCCTCCAAAACCTCCAGCAGCTGCTCTCCTCAGGTCCTACATGTTTACAGACTGTTGTTAAAAAAAAGAAGGGATGCTTCACAGTGCTAAACATAGCCCTGTCCCAACTTTTGTGTCATGTGTTGCTGCCATAAAACTCTAAATTATCTTATTTTTCACTAAAAATGGTCCAGTTTCGTAGTTTCAAGATTTTATGTTTATTATGTCCCATTGTACCATACCATACCACTTTATTTATAAAGCACTTAAAAAACAGCAACAAGGCCAACCAAAGTGCTGTACAATAAAACAAACAAGCACAGGACAAAGTAAAAATAAGAAACGATTAAAACGAATACATAAATAAATAAAAGCACAATAAGGTCAATGTCCTCTCACACTGGATCGAAGGCTAGGGAATAAAAGTGTCTTTTTAAACGAGACTTAAACAGTAAGTGAGAAGCCTGCCTAACATCCTGTGACAATTGGAAATGAACTGGAAATCAGTGAAGGGAAGCCAAAACTGTGGAAATGTGTTCCCTTTTGCCTGTACCAGTTAAAAATTGAGCTGCAGCATTTTGAACCAGTTGCAAACAAGCAACAGAAGCCTGACTAATTCCAAAAAAAATCAAATTGCAGTAATCAAGATGTGATGATAAAAAACCACGTATTTCTGTCTCAAAATTTGTTTTAGACAAGATGGGCTTCATTTTAGACAGTCACCTCAACTGAAAGATGCTGGATTTGACTACTGCATTTGCATGTGAATAAAATACGGGTTATAAGTTTTGAAAATCATTGCATTCTGTTTTCATTGATATTTTACGAAATGTCCTAACTTTTTTGGAATTGGGGTTGTACCATTTGTTATGTCCTTGTATCTCAATGAGCCTTTTTTAAAGAAGGATTCTGCACTTCAAAGAGGTGAAGTGAACAATTTAAATGGGCTTAATTTTTTCTACTTAGCGACAATCATTCTATATATGGAATTTTTTTTTTAAATGTACTGGTTTCAAAGGGAAATTCTCGCTGTCAAATCTTGTTGTTGAAACAGCTACTTTTAAGTGCAGTTGTGTAAAATGTATTTTAATTTCATGGTTTATCAAAAGGTTTTTCCTACAATGTCACTAAACAGTATGGGATTGTGCACAGACAGTGTTCAGATGATATAGAATATTATTAATGCGTTGGGATGAAAGTGTGAGAAGCGGATCCAATTTCATGGATGTATCCTTCTAAAAATGCTAGGGCATGTGTGGCTGATCATTCTCTATTATTGGACTGCTTTTGAGCCGAAGGGAAACGACTGTATTTCTAATAAACTCAAATGTGGATTAGACACACTAGAGGGGATCATATTGTGTTGGATTTGTATGAATTAATGGAGGTGTAATCATTCATAGAATAGGAACGTAAACAGAGACTTTAAGGAGTATTTCTTTGTGCAAGTCACATAATAATGCTCTTCTTCAAAATGTTACTTTTTTATATAGAACATCCTAAAAAATATTGCCCTGGAAAATAAGGGAAAAAACTCAGTAATAAGTATCACATAAGAGCAAAGGAGATTGCGTTAAATAGTATGTCGGGTTGTCACATCTTTCATGCTTGTAATGGTTCCATATAATTATCTTCATGAATCCAAATGGTTTCATTTAATCATCTGAATCTATCAAACTTCTGTGAAAATGAAATTACCTCATATAATACCTTAAAATCTTTTATGGACAGACAGACACAGTGTATGATATTCATTGTATGTAATGAATTGACATTCATGTAAAAAAAATTAGGAAAAATATAATTTTAAATAATCTTCCCCCAACCTCTTTTTAATAAGTACCAATATTAATTTTGCTTTATATAATAATATTTTACTCATACTCATGGGCATGCAAGAAAGTAAAGTAATCCATGTACAAAAACAAACTAAATATAGACACATATTTGTAAATAGACATATACATACACTCCCACACACTCACTAACAATACCAAATGAAAAATCAGTACCCCCTATTTATTCAGTGTATACAACTACACATAAACTTAAATGTACACGTTCAGACTTCTTGCATTGAACTCAAATGTGGCCATCATTATCCTCTAAAATATATAATGCAAACAAAATCTATCTTTAGAACAATAGAACAACAGGAAACGTAACTGATTTGTTTGAAAGAGGACGAAATCATGAAATCAGTCATGAGAAACTCACTGCATCCTAAACAAATCTTTAATGATTTAAATTTGAAAAAAAAAAATCGATGTGTGAAATGCCTCTGCTGCTTTTTTAATTCTGCTTTTTTTTATGCTACATGTGAATGATGACACCAGTCAGTCATAATATGATGACCTCCCACTTTATAATGAGCAGGTCCTTCTTTTATGACCAAAAAGCTTTTATCAGTCAGGAAACTAACCAAATAAAATCAGCGTGTGTGCTGGTACACAGTCGTTAGCTATAGATTTGTTGGGCCCTTTGGATTATTATGGGGTGGGGTCTCTGCGGATTAGGCTTGCCTTCAGACATAATTCAATAACTGGTGGTTCTAAATTGACTACTAAGGTCAATTTAAAATAACAAATTACCCAAACATACATGTTTCTGGGCTGTGGGAGAAAGCCAGAGAAAAGTTACTCATGCATGGAGAGAACGTCAACTCTGCGTAGAAATGCCCCAGAAGAGACTCAAACTGAAGACCTTCTTGCTATTAAGTAACAATGCTGATGACTACAGCACCGTGCAGGCCTTCAGTGAACACCACAGGACCTTTGTCGTGTTTGTTGCTCATTCCGAAGCAGCTCTTGCAACAACTACAGCTGTCCTGCTGAGAAGGCATATTAGTTTCATAGTTTTTCTTTTATTTAGCCAAGTCATTGTTAGTTATTTTTTGTTTTTTCAGCATGTTCTCTTCAGCAGATTTTTTTGTTGTTGTTTATATTTTGAAATGCTGCATGGTGGCACTGTTGCATTGCCGCAAACAAGGTCCTGGGTTCAACTGTTGCCTAGGCCCTTCATGCATGCAAGCTTGCATGTTCTCCTTGTGCATGTGTAGGTTCTCTACTGGTTTCCTGGTTTCCTCCCTCAGGCCAAATCATGCATGTTAATTGTCCAAACGCTAATTGGCAATTCTGCATCAGCCCTAGGTGTGAGGGTGAGCTTGAATGGTTCTTTATTTGGCCTGTGATGGATTGGCGACCTGTTCAGGGTGCAGCCCTCCTCTTGCCCAATGACCGCTGGCTCCCTGTAGCCCTTCACAGGATGTAAACTGAGGGAATGCTGCATACAAAGCCTGTATAAGCAGGACTTGTTTGTGCATCAGTGACTCATTCTAGACTTATAATAAAATATTTATTTAGCCTTTGGTCTCAACAACACAAGAAAATTTTCTGCTGCTCAAATCAATAGTTTCCCATCATGTTCACCAACTCACTGTTAACTAACTGTCTGGGCCATGGCGATAGACAGGGAAGCACACGAAAGGTTCAGCCAACCTCCCAGCTGACTCTGGAAACAGCCCTGATGATAGAAGTATCAAACAGAACTGGATATAAAATATTTTTTTAAACTTGTTAACATACCCACTTGGTGGTTTTAAGATACTAAAAGACATATGAGAAAAAATGAGGTAAACAGTACTATGACTGAGCACTTTTGCCCATGACTGTAGCATAAAAATAACATTCTTAAAAACACAGACCACCAGGAGTTCATGTTATTTTTGGTGGGATTTTTCAGAGCTGGCATTCAGGTACAGCATTTATTGAATTTTGTCATTAATGGTTGTTTGAAGTCAAAGGGTCGAGTGTTTCAGCAGAAATGAGGGTGAGGTTCAGCTGCTGCCCGCTAAGTAATGGCTGTAAAGGCAGGGCTCATTTGCATATTTATTAATTCAGGACTAATAAATGAAGCAAATGTATAAATATACAACTAAGCCATTTTTTAAAATGTCTTTTTAATGGAAGGATGAGTTTTTAAAAATTTTAACAAAATCAAGAACTAAAAACTACAACTTAGAATAACGATTGTGGAGATAATTAGCAACCAATCCACCACCATGTCTATTATAGTGATGCATTATGTATTACTGTATATATTAATTATGGCTTGCCACTGGTGATAATGTTTTTGCCTGTGTCTATGTGTGTTTGTTTGTCTGTACTGTTAGCAAAATATCTCATGAACCATTGGACAAATCTTAATGATACTTTCAGAACTAAATCAGATCTACAACTGATGGACATTTGGAGTCAACTCAAATCAAGAAGGCTGCCTCAGCTAATTGATCTTTGCCAATATGAAAATGGCAATAACTTACTCAAAATCATAAACAATAAGGTTTATATGATAGTAGCTGAGAGTCTTCGTCAACACATAATATGAGCATTAACATAGCTTGCAAATTTTGGTTGTGGCTGATGGCTGTGGCTGCCATCTTGAATTAAAATGCTGTCATGAAAGGCAGCAGGTGATATTTCTTCAAGGAATGCTAGGCCTTTATTCTTTCCGGATTTGACAAAGTCATAAATAAAAACCTAAATATTGCTTTGACCTTATTCCTCAAAGTAGATGTTACTTTTATGCCAGTGTAAATTTTAGGTTTATTTATGTACTGTAAGTCACAAAAAAGCTACAGCAGTGCCTTACAACATACACACAATGCAACACGTGACAAGGCCATCTGGTGATCTGAGACGGCCAGCACTGAGAAAATGAAGCACTATGTAACTGCCAAATCCATCCATCAAACCAGACAGCAGGCTTCTATTGCTTCAAAAAATGCTAACAAGGGTGCACATAGACAACACAGGCGTTTTGAAATGATCTTTTGAAATCACTATATACATCCAACATCACATCAAACAGCACTGGGGATGTGGAAATACACACAACTGACAAGTTCTCCTTCCTTGACTTTGCCTTTGCAAACTGGGTTATCAAGACCTGAAAAAAGAACTCTCTCAGCAGCTCTGACTCAGCGGGCATCAAAGAAAGTGCCAAAAGCAGTTTCTTACTCTTGGATGTTCTTAGTGAATATTTTATTTGTTTGATTTAAAACTGACCTATCTCCTTCATATTTTTGATACAGGTAAACAAATAAGGAATTCAAGCATTTTCATCATAAGTATTTAAACTTTTTTTTTTCTACTTATGCATCTCTGGTTTTACTAGAAATGACTTAAAGGTACTCATTGCAACATCATGAAGACCACACCAAAAAAAATTTAGGAAGTAAGAAACAAAATCCATCATTCCATCCATTTTCTTTTACCCTTTTTTTCCTTTCCTTTTTTCTCATATCAATGGTTAATGAGACCAAATGCCAGCTACTATGTGCGTTTGTTTACCTACAGAAATAGTGACTGAAAATAGGTCAAATGTTAAATTTAATGGTCTAGCAAAAGTTTTGCAAATACTGCGTATTGCCGAACTCTGTCATTATGGCTCTCCACCATGATCATGCCACGCATGATCACCAATATTTATTCTTCACAGTTGTCTTACTCGATTTTTACATTTGTCCAGTCCTGAAATATTTGTTTACCTCAGAGACTCAACTGGTTCTCCTTTATGGTGGCAGGATGTATTGTACAACTGAGATCAAACCAGACTTATTTTCTCCTGTAAATACAAATCACACATGTGTTTCCACATCAGAGTGAATGTCAAGAGACTTGGCTAGGGTTAGAAAACAGTAATACTTGGGGTTAAATAACGTTATTTTTAAGACACAGGTTTTAATAATCAATACAGATGCAATTTTTTGTTTTGTTTTCTCTGTAAACACCATAAAATAATGCAATTTTTCATTTCTTGAGTTTGAGAATGAACTTCCTTGGTTAGGGTTTCTAATGCAGTTATCGTGTTCATGAAAATTGTTTTAATATGTGTTTATTCTTAGGACCACAAAAAAACTTCTCAAATTGCAGCTGCAGTTGTCCAGAAAGCCATTACACAGTTATTCTCTACTTTGTTCACATACTTTTTTCAGCAGGTTGCTTTTTTAAGAAAAAGACCAACTGATCAATTGTTTTTTTTTTTTTTGTTAATATTAAAGCACATTGGGTTGCGAATATGTAATTTCCGCAGCAAAACGGATGTGCAGCTGCAAAATTAACCATTCCTCATCAATTAAATTGGAGTGCATATTGAGTGTTAAGGAGTGGGCATAATTAAAAGCAGCAAAATCTACTTAAAGTCATGCAAATTAAATAAGTGCAATTAAACCCACGAAAATTATGTATTGATCTGAATCCTAATTTTGTTTCAAGACTATCAGTACGAGTGTAACTTGCCTCACTGTGCACCAGCTTCCATATGTCTCTGTACTATTAAACAGTACCTTTTATGAACCAGTAATAATTCTTACCATCCACAGGGACTCTTGCAGTGTATTCATCAGTGATTACTGTCTAGTTGTTTTGATAAGAAGGACTCACATGGAAATCATAAAAAATGAGTGTTCGTTAGCCCAAAAGCTCCTTGTGCAGCAAGAAAATATAGACTTCATCGTCAACTCTCAATGTGCAAATGTTTTCAATGATATGAGCTGTTTTGTCTGTTCCACATATTTCCTTTTATGCAGAGTAAGATTCATCTTCAACTTGAGTGCTTGAATCGTCACAGCTGACTCATTTAATTATCTGACTCACCAAGGCACTCAGTCTCCAACTGTGGGCAGCATGTGCATTGGACAATTTCTACACAGACACATACTTATATTCTGTACATACACACACAGAAACATTGCAGAAGCCCCTCCTCTTTCTGTGTCATGTTTTTACGTAAAAAGAGCATCTGCCTCTGTTGCCAAAAATAAAGGTCCCAGAAATAGACACAAGGATGCTGACCCTGTGATGCCATCTTTAGAACAGCATCATGCTGTCAAGCCTGTTGGCAGCTTTTTGTCGGAGGGTGAAGGAGGTGAGCCATTTTATTGAACTCATTACCACGGTGTGGTAATGACTGCAGGGATCTGCAAATGTTTAAAAATGCCTTTAAATAAACTAAACTGATGTCTTAGTTTGGTTTGAGCATTGAGCTAAATTCCCATTTTCATGTGACGATCAAAGGAAAAAAATCTTTTTCAATTTTAAGTTCTGTTTTGTTTTTCATAGCAAAATGGATCAGCAACTTGCAACTATGCTGGACAATGGTTTATTTTAAATGCTTTTATGTTGTTTTGTTTGTGTTTATTATAGTGATGTTCTTCATGTTTTTACATCTTATATCTATGGTATTTTTATTCTATCCTGTGACTGCTGTCATGGCTTTTATTTAGTATGTCTTTTATTTATTGTTTATTTACAGTAGTTTGGTTCTTTGTAGTTGTTTCAAAGTGATCCATAATTAAAGCTAGATTGAATTAGATTGGAATGGTGCATTTAATTTGTACTTGAAAGTCAGAATTCCCATAAGAGAAAAATCCACAGGAATGACCTTTAAAGTTGGAATTCCAACTTGAACAGTCAGAAATTTCTAACCTCAAAATCTAAAATGGCTGCTGAGTAAACAAAATGTGTTATCTGCAACAATAAAGTCAGTTTCAATAAATAAGTCACACATAGTGCTGTAGGTTACTACCTCCATTAGTGAGCATACAGTGTTTCAATGCATAAAATGCAAAACTATATATTTTTATCTACTTGTATTGCTAAGTTACCCTTGTCACTGAACCTAAAAATGATCAAATCCCACTAATTTTCAGACTTACAATTGAAATCAGGTGGATGTTACATCATTTCAGTTCCAACCTCTAAGGTAAATGGATCATAGCATTTGTCAGCAGCCTGATGTAAAAAGGGTGGTAGCTTTCTGAGCATCATGCATGCACGTTACATATTGTTCTTTTTGTCCCCAGTGATGAACTGCCTGCTGATTGATGATCCTCAGCAATGCTTCAGAATCTGGTGAACGTTAACTTGTTCTGAATGATTCAGTATAGAACGACTGTTGAGGACAGGAGATGAATAAGATTCTGCTTAGCTGTTAATCTTGTGCTACGTGCCCTAACTATCATGCACAGCAAATTCTTTAAGATATACACAAGAGGTCCTGAGCTGAACAAAGAGCCAACTCATCATTCTTCTCAAGTTTTACCGGGGACAAGTAAGCATAATGATGTATGTTGCAAAGACTCAATGAATTAGTAAAAGATAGTGACTGTGTATGCCCATAGTTTTCTCCTATTTTATTAATTCTCATTGTTTGCTGCCACCATCATAAGGATGATATACGACCAACGGGTATGTCCTATGAAACACAAGATTGTCTGCCAGTGTCTGTAATTAAAATGAGCAGGTACACACAGAAAGCCCACAGATCTGACAGTATTCCCCTTGAATGGGCTGAGAGGGCCCAGGGACACCATTACCCTAACTGATGAGGGCTATTTCTCATTCCTGGCCAGTCACTTCACAGCCATTAGTGTGTGCATTATCGACCTGTGGAGAGGTCTTTGTGCTCACGGGGAAACACCTGCAGGTCAAATCATCCCACCTCCCCTACCCCTCCACAGTTCTCTCTAACCCTCATCAGCAGGCATGAGATTAAGGAGACAGAAGAAGAACAGTTTTCCCCATGTGGGAGATGGAATGACAAAAGATGAAGCTGGATAGTGAATGTGTGCACTGTGATATATGGTGTGTGGGTGTGAAAAGATGTACAGTTTGCACCCAGGTGCAAGGCACAAGTAAAAGGGTATAAAGGCAAGAAAGATGGAGGTGGTAGCCAAACTGCTTTTCTTTAAAAAAAAAAAAAAAAGTGCAAAAGGCAAACTATATTTAGAAATTAACCACAATAATTTTCCATAAGTTTTGTATTTAATGGATAAAAATAAATATATACTAAACAGGCCATTCAAGACAATTGT
>JAOXNZ010000044.1:3679822-3693020 GCA_028566095.1 Kryptolebias brasiliensis
AAAAGAAAGAATTATCAGGCAAAATATCCAGAAAAACAAAACTTTTGTTGCAAAATCATGTGAAATAGAAAATTTTGAATTTTAGTGTTACTGCTGTTAAAAGGGATCTTAAGAGAACGAAAACAAAACAAAAAAAAAACTGTCACAAAACTACAACTTAGTTTCAACATTTAATGTTTACTTTGTTCTACTGTGACTAAACTTTGTTTTTTGAGATATCTGTTTTTATTTACATGTTACACAATGTCCCTACTTTTTCACATTTGGGGTTGTATATCTTAAATTATTCAAATACCAGAAAGGAATAGGTATGGCTGTTATTACCTTTAGGTACTGAAGGCATTGTGCACCCACCACAAAAGTATGTTTGTTTGTTTTGTGTGTGTGTGTGTGTGGTGGGGGGAGTTGTTAAAAACACATATGAAGAAAAACCTAATATATGTTTTGCACATATGTGTCAGATGACCGACAGACAAACTTGATCAAATGGTTATTAGAAAGAAACAATGCAGAAATGTGACATTTTTTGTGAGTCTTTGGGGTCTTTGTTTGCCTGGCTCACAAGAGACAGGCTTTGGTCACATGCATGAAGGTGTAAATCAGATGGAAAATGACTACGTATCAAATTTGTCAATCTTAATAAAGCTTAAAGTGAAACTTCTTCATCTACAAAATAGAAGTCCAGTTGCTTTTTTTATTATTATTTATTTATTTTATAAAAAATTGTGACAATTATGCAGAAGTGACTATGATTATCTAAAAGAATTGTGATTCCAGTTTTAACTGTTAAGGGTGACAGACCATTGTTGGATGAGTGAAACACTGAGAAGGGGCTGGCAGTATCCACAGCTTTTCAGTACAACCCAGTAAGGCCAGGAGCATTTCTGTCAGTTTGGTTTAAGTTCCCACCGTCATGGGACACTGACATCTGGCAATCACACTGCATGTGAGGGAGATTCTACCACAACTAGGTGCCTGCAGCAAGGTAAAGGCACTCTTCTTCTAAAAGGGGTAGACTTCAATCATTTTCACTTTCTCACTGTGACCCCACACTGTCTAGCCCCATAAATAAGTTTTTATAACAAGATATTTTTTTTCCTTTAAATAGTCTCTTCATTGTTTAAAAAACACCCTGACTGTTCTAGACTGACTTAAATACTGCCATTAGCTTGTAAAATGCTGAGATTCTTTTTCAATTAATCATGTTTGTTATGTAGAGAAGGCACATATTTTATGTTTCCATCTCCACATTGTAGCTGAGACAAACAGTGGAGGTTTTATTCTTCTTGATTCTCAAATACATTAACATTAGTTACACTGAGTACACAAAGTGACTAGCCTTTTTGTGGCTTCATCACTCTCCACTGTCATCCCAAATGACAAGTGACCTAAAATCTCACCTTGGAACTGCTCACACTGCCCCGCTCAGAGAAGAGCCAGTTTGCAAAATGTCTGACAAACGAATCAAGTTTCAAAAGCTCCAAGGATTTGTCAACCAACTACAACCCCCTCTACAAATTCTCTTTATGATAATAATATAAATAGTTGACTAATGTATGTTCCGAATGTATGACTCATTAACCTGGGTGAGTCAGTACCTGACCAGCTCTAATAAGTAGGCCTTTCTTCTTGTGTTTACAGTTTGAAATGCATGCATGTTTGAGGAAAAAGATTGTTTTGGGAGAACAGAAAAAACAGAGGGGTCCTGAGTACCATTATCATGCAACATTGGTTTTAGTCAAAAATAAGGCCAATTATTAGTCAACAATATTATTGATAATACAATTTCTGTAAGCTAATTTAATTGATATCTTTAAAGTCTTTAAAATCGATATCAGTAAAATTGTCTTAAAATTAATGTGGATAAGTCTATATTTGGAACACAGTGTCTCTGAGCAGCTTGTCAGAGCCGTATTGGTGGTCCACACCAAAAAAGGTTTTCATCTTCCATTCAAATCTGACAGCTGCTTCTTTTTATTCTTCTTTAAAAATACATTAAATGTACATGATGTGTGTATGAGACTTGGACATGCTCAGAACTATGCAAATGTTAACTGAACTTCAAAGCCATCTTCTCACTGCCATGTTAAGCTGCTAACTGCTTTGAAGACAAAAGGCTAATGTAGCGCTTGACATGTGCATGTGTTACTGTGAATATAAGTCTAGGCTTTCCTTTTTGCAGGCAAAAAATTGTCTTTCAGTCATGAACCACTGAACATTTCTTCACCTCTTTACACACTCACTCACACACACACACACTATCACAATGATTATGTTCTTACACACAAGAATTAATTTTAACCATGCACATCTTTCTTTCTTTCTTGTGCTACTTAGTTCCAGAAGGAGCAAAGACATGTGTTAGCCTCTTGTTAAAGAACTGCTATCCATTCTGTGTGATCAGATCAAAGTCTTAATTCTAGACAGGTAGCAGACCTGAATGAAATGCTAATGCTAATCCTGTTAACATTCTAGGCATTCCTTTTGGCTTGCTAATGGCTGGTGCTACAACCAGGATGGAAGTCATCTTATTTAGGGAGATTGAACTGAAGACATTCATCAGAGCATTGATATCATCACACATTATATGAACAGCTGCATATATTTTTCATAGGGTTGACATTACAGGGAGATGCAAGTGTGGCGCCACATAAATCAAACTGACAATACAATGGACCTGAAATGGATCAGGTTAAGACAAAGAGGATGCAAGAAATATCATGCATATTTTGTTGCACTGCCATTGACACACACACACACACACAAGTGTGTGTGCACACACTTGCACTCACACAGACAGAGGCACTTTCTTTTCCTAGCTAAATGCAAATGTTCCACGTTTCCATGGTTCATTTATCCAGCATGTAATTAGTCTATTCAATTTCATAAATCAGTGAGTGAGGAATCTTTACTGGTCTCTGACATCTTATTGTTACACAGAAATGTAAATTTTATGACCTTCCAGAGGAAAAATTAAGGGGCATTTTAAATGCTTTCAGGGTTAATGTGAAAATATATACTTGACGTTGCGCAATTAAATATTTTAAAGTAATAGAGTTTTTTGTTTTTTTTAATTATGCTTTTAAAGTCTGCCGTACATATGTTTTTTTTCTTCTTACTACTAATGTTTCCAGATATACTATGTGTGCTTTCTTCATTTTGGCATTTATGGTGTTTAATCAGTTTCTTAATGAGCACTGCACTGGGATAACAGTTTTTTGTCATGATTTGCTTTGGCAGCTGGGTTGGACGACTTTTTTGTTCTCCTTTTTTTGCTCACTCTCGTGTGCGTGTTCTTTGTCTGTCTCCTGCCCTCTGTGCTCCTGCAGGCGTGGCCTCCAGATTTCTGGCAATCTACTCAACACACCTCATCCTCATCAGCCTCATCACCAAGCAGTACATCAACTCTGGGCTTTTCTCCATTCATTGTCAGGTTATTGTATTCATCAGTCACATACCACTTGGGATGAAACCCAGCTTCATGAAAATCCTTGTTGATCGGGGTTTAAAACCCCTGACTCATTGTGTTTTCTCCTGTGTCTTAGATTCTGCCTGCCAGCCTATAGGACTGACTGCCTGCCTGGTAATCTTCCTGCCAATCTACATCCCTGTCAATCTGCAAACAACTCAGCCTTCAGCAAAACTCACTTCTCACATACGACTTAAATTCTTTCTCACCCATGGATCTTAGGTAGCAATAAAGAAGCAAACATTCACCCAATCATTTGTCCTGCTGCATGCTTTTAAAACCACTACTCTAGACCTTTTTTGCATTTTTGGTCCAGACATCTATAATCTAATTGTAGAAGTTATTCAGAATCCAATAAATGTATTTATGTGTGCTAGAGATGAAGACAAGGATGAAAGGGGTTTATGTTTCAACTGTTCTGGGCACATGGAGGAGGATGGAACTCTCAACACTGGTGTATAAATACACAAACACAGACCATTACCTACTCTTTGACTTGTACAACCCATTGGAACACAAACTGGCCATCATCAGAATAACAAAGTCACTGCCAACTCAAACACCCACAAATCTATTTGAATTTGGTTCTCCAACTTTTAAAAAATTCATATTCAGTAAGTTGTTCAGATTCCTGGCGGAAAAGAACATCACACGCCAACTAGGAGTAAATGACATTCAGCTGCCTCAACTTTATTTGCAACTAACTTGATTTTCAAGTGCAAGAGCTTAAACTCTCCAAACTCTGAGGGTATTTTGAACATACATTACTGCTGCTCATTTTTCTCTTCCTCCTCAAAGATGAATAAAATGCCTGGGCTTTTATCTTGCAAGTTGAGAGCGTGTTCAACCTGCAGCTGGAAAAAATTGCTATTTTCCAAATATATTTTTAGTCTATCAGCAACCAGGGCACAGGGAACTTGGGCACAATTTTTACTGTGTGCCCTTCTTCTCTGTTCTGGGCTCCACCTCTTCAGCATGTTCAGTGGCTACCACTTTAGTGGGTCTAACTCCATAATTTTTGCAGATTTGAAGCTAAAATTTCATGTTGTAGGAGACTCATCCCCAACCCACAATCCAATCAGATTGTGTGAAATCTTTGTTTAAAACTTAGATATGCAAGGCCTTCAAGGAATGTTAAGTTTTAATTGGTTATAGTTTTAGTTTTGATTGGGGGATTGAATCAAAGTGACAATTCAATGCAATACCCTCCTCGTTAGCTGCCCCCACATTTATGATGTGGTTTAATCTACTAAAGTACACTTTAGAAATGAAGATAGGCAAATTTGGACCAGGTTTTTAGATCTGAACATGCTTTCTGTCAGAGGAGAGCTCCTGTGCAGGTGTCAAAGTACAGCTCTTGCACTCTTGAAATGGGTTGGAGATGCCCACAACAAATTTGAAAAGTGTTTGAGACACTAACAATGACTTTGTGACTTTTTTTAGGATTGCCCACCCCTGTTCTAGAGACTACCTCATGAATGCTGTTCAATGACTAGTTGCAGCATAGTGAGATAGTAAATTAATAGTTCATGGATTCATGGGTCAGTAAATATTTGACTACACAGTTTAAATTAGCTGTACAGCAATAAAGGACTAATAAGTTTTCAACTTAAGCTCCATCTTTATTCCAGCCCCACAGTCCATTACAAAGATAGCATAAAAACTACCATTGTCCTCAATTTGACTCATGTAATCTGCTGACGTGTAACTTCAGCTCATTCATGACATCACCAAAATATTCTAGACACATCAATCACAAACTCAATATTTAATAGTTTAAAATATAAGGTATATAAAATGACATTACTGTAGTCATGTTCTATTTTGATCTAAACAGGGTACATATATTTTATGAAAATCCCAGAAGTTTGTGTCATCTTGTGAAATATTACTTTAATATGTCTTGTTTAAGTTGTAACATTTAAATGTAAAATGTTATACCATGTGAATGAGCACCAAGTACAAAGGGAGAACATTGCAAAATTTAAGTGGAGCCATTTTGTATAATTTATGCTGGAGAAAAAATGTATACATTTGAGAAAACTTTTGAAGTGCTTTAAAAAAGAGCAGCTGTCATGTGGTCCATTTATCTGTGATGTTTTACGCTCACACATCCATCTCAGGTATGTAAACAAGTCAGGTGTTTAAGTTATCTAATGTGCTAAAACTGCAATTAACTCGTACCAAGCTTGCCTCAATATTTTGCATATGGTGACTAATGCTCTGTCACTTCAAAATAATTACACCTCAGCAAATATACACATCGGTGAATTTGTCCCCCTGGAGTCCTGCAGCATCCTGGGGGATATATCAAAAGAATCTCTTTCATAGAAATGTTGCCAAAATCCTAAAATAATTTCTAAGTGAACAGCACTCAATAGTTTTCAAGTCAAGGACACTTTTTTGTGGAAATTCTTTTGCAGGGCTATGCTGCTGTACATTTCCAAGAACAATCTATATCATTCACTGTCTACAGCCAAAGAGCCAGGATTTATATAAAGAACAGGCAGACAAGCAGAGAGAAAATAGATGGCATTTTATTTCCTGCAGAGAGAGTGAGAGGGTGTGTGCAAGATGGACTACAGTATGTCTTCTGTCTTCTATTCGTTGGAAAACACTTTTGGTGCAGAGGTCATTATTTAGTCTTGTGATCTGGATAGCCAGTGCTGTAGAAGCCTAATGAAAAGTGCCTTAAACCCTTTCCCCATGTGTCACTTTTCGTTAGACATATGATGGATGGTCCATTTTACAGCCTATTTCATCCGCTGTGCTGTTCTAAACTGTATTTTCAGGGTGCTTTTACTTGAAACATCCATTTTTGTGTGACATGGTTATTCATCAGAGAGCCAGAAAGACACCAACCAAGGCCTGCAAAAAGGTGAGGAAAATAGTAACCATACAATACCACCAGTCTCTTCTCTGTACCTTTTCATTATTATGCCTAAAAATACTTAGAATTTGCAGAGACCCGATCAGTCTGCTGTACTTGACCCAAGCTGGGGTAACCTTATGTCCTCAGTTCTTGATCTAATGGCTCCCCAGTGACACATCAAGGTTTGATAAACACATATTCAACATTTGTCAATCATTCAAAAAAAAAAAAAAAAAAACTGAGCAGCTGTCCCATCTCTCTACCTTTCTCTAAGGTAGTGTCTCACTGGGCTGTAACCGCTGGTGGCTACTTTGTGAACTAGTCATGAGGGAGGGAACTGAGGGAATGTTCAGAATCTCTTGCAGTATTTATGGTGGTTCTCAATTTCCTCACTTGAGTCGCAGAGGTTCACAGCAATGTCACTTGAATTTTGAACATGTTCCAAACATTTGTGATAAATTTTTTTCTGAAAATAGTCACAAATTAATTGCTGGTGTCTCAAACCCATCTGGATTTTGTAGGCGTTCTCTCCAACCTGTCTAAAGTGCATAAGAGCAGTATTTTTTGACTCATGCACAGGAGCCCTCCTATGACAAAAATGCATGTCCATGTCAAAGACCATGCCAAGTATAAATAATAATTATTTTTTAAAAATGGTCCAAATCTGCCTATCTTAATTTCAAAAGAGTACTCCAGTAGATTAAATCATAAACATAGGGCGGCTGCCTAAGTGGGTACATAGTGGGCCAAAGTGGCCAATGAAATAATGTGCATGACATGGAATACAGTTTTGCAAGTTGAGCATACAAAAAAAAATGTTTAAAAAACATTTGCTGCAGATAATGTGGCCATAGCCATACAGCTTGATGATCACTTGCTCACAAACTGTCAGAATTCACATGGCACTTTTTCTTGCAATTTTGAGGCAAGCTTGAGTCGCCACCAGCAGCTCAGTGAGATACTACCTTTATGGTTCAGTCGCTGCAATCCAAACAGCCTCTCTTCCACATAAACTAGTCTCTTTCACATTGTGACACTTTGAAGGGAGGGTTAGGTAATAAAGAGATGTCAGGGAGGATGGTGATAGCTAGTTGGCTACTCACTCCTCCAGGTTACTCTAACACAGAAAAGGAACAATAAAAATGAGCCTGGGGACCTCAGGGGGGTTTATGTGGTTATAAGGTCTCATCTGTGTCCAGTTGTGAAAATTATGGCTGTAATTTCCATCCTGCCTGATAAATGGCATCTACAATTTTTACTTGGGTGATTGCCTTCCATAAATCTCCTCAGATTAAACAGTGTACTCTACAGTGATAGCACTTAAAAATCAATCTCCTCCTCTAATTGTGTCCTGCATGCTGTAGTTCATAAGGTATCGAACACATAGTCAAACAGGTCTCACTCAATTCACAGTACTTTATGGTGAGTAACTAAACATAGTGTTGTGCTTTTCCACATGGATAAAAAATTCAGTGACATTCAAGTTTAAGGTTCAGAAATGAGCTTCACTCGAGAAATCTTTTGTGCCTACATCTAAAGCCACCAGTACAGTCCCTGCAAAAGTGTACAGTACCAAACTTGTGTCCTGCCCAAAGGGTAGGTCATGTCATCCAAGCCTGCAGTTGATGCATCACTAAGGGGTGTTCACACATCTGGAGCCCTTCGCCCTGCCCCCTGCTGGTTCCCACTGGCTGAATAGCCCTTGAAAATGCTTCTGGGCTTGAGTGTGTCATAGCAGCTGGGGACTACATTTTTTTTTCTTCCAGCCCTGTCAGCAAAAGGTCAGGATCCAACAACACCAACTGCCATGCACACTCACACACATAAAATGGGGTCACACACCATTTTCAGTCATTTTCTACTATATTTAAAATGTGTTACATATTTGTATGCTTAATAGCTGCTATTTGTGTTTTCTTCAAAGCATGTGTTTTGACTAATAATTGTATAAGAGCCATGTCAACAAGGTCTACACATAATGAGTTACCTTGAACTGTTGCACAAACACACACACATGCACACGTCGTTGCCTCTCTGTTCCCTGGTGGTGGCTGGACACTAAAGCTCCACAGGGGAGATGTTGACCCTGTTTGGGTTGAGTAACCCCTGCATCTGTCTACAATACTACAACATCAGCAGAAAGCTTGCCACAAGGTATAAGCCCTGCAAAGCAATTGTGTATGCAGAACAGCCTTTTAAAAAACACAGACGCTGCATCTCCAGAGTTAACAGCCTTTCAGCAATGAGTGGTATGGAGAATGACAGCCCAGCTTCCTACTATGCAAACATGTTTTAAGTTTTGAAATTAAAGGACCAAAGGGTAAGTTTTCCTCATGACGCTTTCTTTCCTTTGTGATCAAAATCAATTCAAAAATAAACACTTTATTTTTGCAACCAAGATGAAGATGTGTAAATGCATGCCTGCTGTCCCTGCAAAAACATATGGGAAGACATAATAAACCGGTACAGCGAGCTTTTACTCAGCTGGCAGTTTTAATATGATGGATCATTTTTGATAGTTGAGCCTATCAGGCCTGATGCTCCAGAGGTATGAAGTGCATCGCTGGTTTAAAGGAAGGAAGGAACAAAATACAGATGGAAAGAAGGGAAAACACAATAAAAAAATTTTACTTTTCAATGTCACTGCACGTTGGCAATTTTCTGATAAATAAGATTAATTATAGCATTAGATCATTAAAAGTTGCCCGACTAGTCTAACAAGGTTGAGTCAGGTCCTCTGGACGATTACTTCTTAGATGAAACGTTTCGTCTTTTGTCCAAAATACTTCTTCAGTCTGAGGAACTGCAAGCAAACTCAGCCTTATAAGCAGCACCTTCACATAGTGAATCAACCAGTTGGGTGTGACACCCAAAACTAGTTGTTCACATGCAAAAGAGGACCATCAGCCTAACGGCCGATCGTTAGGGCCCTGATGGCCGCTTGCTATTCACAGAGGGCTGAGCAATACTTGCAATAACAGCATTGTAGGAGGGTGACAGTTGGACACGGAGGCCGTTTTATGCTGCTTATAAGACAAAGCTAAACATTTACAATAAGGTCAACAATATTGTTTCTTCTCAAGCTGAGAAATTAAGATTTTAGTGTAAAGTAAAAACAATCTGTGAAGTTTTATTTTAGGAAATACTTTGTTTTTTTTAAAGCTGCTGTGAACTAAATAAGATGTAAAAATGCAATTTTGTTTGCTTCAGGTCAAAATTTATCCTCTGCATATTTGATTCTTTGCTTTATTTATCAAGTTTGTGGTACTTTATATTAAGTAATGAAAGTCTGAAATGCTAATAGCCCAGTGCACAACAAAACATAATACTTGTATGCATTTCAGCCCATTGTGGCACACCACATGTTGGAACAGTAAATCCAGAATAATAGGTCCTTCATCAAAAAGGTTTATATTTTTTTAAATATATTTCCAGGATATTTCTCTCAATATATCATATTATGTCCTCCCCTGTGTTGAATTATTCAGCCACACCATTGCCTATGTTTCAAAGAATGATTCAAAAATACACATGGAGACATCTGGCATTAATGTGATTTACCGAGAGCCTGACCATGAGCATAATGGAATCTTGTCACTCAAAGGGAGCAAAAATTTAATTAATTCAATTTTGTCTCCATGACAATTTGCGCTTTAGATTACCAAGGGCCTGCTGCCAGTGGCTTTTGTGCAAATGCACATTGTGCAAATTCAATATACAGTAAAAACAGAGAAATCTCATTGGTCATTAGCATGGCTTCTTTACAAAAATTTTGACTAAAAGTGTGACAAACCTGGATGATTTTTCAGCTCATGATATGCTGTGAAAACAATGTTGGTTGAATTGGAAATTGATTTACTGAGTGACAAAAGCTTGATTTTATTATATAGAATTCCTAAGTTTAGACAGCATTGATGTAATAATGCAGTTTCTCTGGAGCCAATATAGTTTCAAGGCTGTTGCACGTTTGTCCTTCCTCAATTTCACCCGACTCCACTCCCTCCCTCACAGTAATGTGAATAACCTCCAATCATTTACTATGAGCCCCCTGCAAAGAGCTTAGTAATGTGATGATGCTATATATCTAAAACTAGGTGGCATAAAACAATAGCACCGTGTTAAAAATTGAGAAAGGGGCCCCAAACAAAAACTCTGTTTAGCCATATATCACAGTTTAGATGCAGGACAGGGAAATATGCTGACATCAGGCCTCTATCTGCTTTTCTTACCCTCCATGGACACTTCATAAAACAAACGGTGGGTGTAAATTTAGAGGATGCAGGCGTAAACAATAGGCCACTGGGAAAAGTTTAGAGAGTTCAGCTCAGATAACAGTTTAGCCAGGAGAACCTACTGATGATGAATAGGTTTGTTTGTCACCTTTCTTACCTCTCCAGGGAACAATGATATGGATCACAGAGGGAGAGAGGGGAAGGGAACACAAGAGGGGAAAAGAAAAACAGCATCCTAAACAGAAGCATATTACAGCTGAGTAAAGAAAATCGCTGGTCTGTGAACCTTTAACAGTCACACTAATATGACATGTCCGATTTGGTTTTCAAACAGTTTCCATGAGAGCTGTTTTTTGACTTTCACGTTGAGAATAGAGCCCAAATTTTAAGCCACAACAAATCATTATTGAGTGGTTTTTCTAGCTGCTTAGAAAAATAACTGTGGAAGACTGAGACTGAAAAAATGCTCCTCATTCGAGGCATTCAGATACAGTTGAACATGTGCAGAAATACACACTCACACAAACAACCTGTAAGTTTATAATATCCTTATGAGCGCATATCTCTAACAATAAGATAACAAATAAGGTCTCTGGAGGTTTGAAATACGCTGTTCATTCACTTCAGAAGATGGTAGAGCTTAACAATTGCATCACTGTTTCTTAAAATGAATTACGGTGCAGAAGCATCTGAGTGGGGGGTGAGAATAGATTGGGAGATAGAGAAACTAAGCCTGCGAGAAATGCTGTATATTTCAAAGTACCTCAGGGAAATGGGGTGTTTTAGATAATGACAGGTCCCTTGTATTTGCTGATACCGGGTGCCGCATTATGCTACGAACAAAACCTTGTCAAAATTCTAATCCAGGCTGGAGTCATCTTTCAGCAAGACACATTAAATAGGTTGCTGCAGTGCTGTAAAGCATACAAAAATCAACTATGATGGTAATAAAGATGGTGTGTGTACACCTATAGATGCTTCACAATTTCATTGATTCAGACAGAAAACACACATTTTTTTACAACAGTTTGTATAGACACAAAACACACACGTGCTGAACCAGAAACACAATGGATTCCAAATGAACCATGATTAGTATTTACTCTCATCGAAAAGAGCATAAAAAGGGGTGTCATTAAAATGAACCAGCTGTTATTCATTTTTTCTATAAAAAAATACATTTCCAGTGTCTGGTTTAGGAACCTCAAGGTCTTATCTCTGCTTTTTGCGTATTATTTGGTTCTGTTTCTGTCAACAGGTCCTGACCTTCAGGGTGTGCTGGGGTGGTTCACAGCACCTGGGATAGAAGTCAGCTCCTCCAAGTCTGAGGGCATAGTTCTCAAGTGGAAAAAGGTAGAATGCTCCCTACAAATCAGGAATGAATCTCAGCCTCAAGCAGAGTAGTTAAATTATCTCAAAATCTTGTTTACAAGTGACGGTAGAATGGAGCAGGATGTGGATTGACAGATCAGATCTGATGTTGCTCCAGTCCATCATGGTAAAAAACTAGCTGAGCCAAATGCCAAAGCTCTCAATTTACTGGTTTGTCTATATTGCAACCCTTACCTTTGGACTAGAGGTGCGGATCATGACAGAATGAAATAAGCTTCCTCTGTAGGGTGGCCATGCTCAGGCTTAGTTATAAGGTGAGGAACTCTGTCAACTGGGGGAGCTCAGAGTAGATCCACTGCTTCTCCTTATTAAAATAAGTGAGCTGAGGTGGTTCTGGCATTTGATTGGGATGCCTCCTGGGCCCTTTCCTCTCAAGGTTTTCCAGACACATCTGAATGGGTGGAGACCCTGGGGCAGATCCAGAACTCACTGGAGGGATTATGTGTCCTCTCTGGACTGGAAACACCTTGGGATCCCCCAGGAGGAGAGGAAGAGTGTCGCTGGGAGTGTCCTGGACTGATTGCCTCTGCAACCTGACCACAGATAAGCAGGAGAAGATGGATAGATTTTTTAGTGAATGGTGGGTCTTTTCTTGACTTCTGGAATTGTCTGGATTGTCATGCTCTCGCTTGTTAGTTTAATATATTTTCCACATTTATTTGTTTATTTGTTCAAGTGTCAGGTCTACAAAATACCAGCAAACGAACAATATCTGAAAGTCATATTTCTATGGAACAAGAAAAAAAATCTATAAAAACAAAACAGGACCTGAGAGATGTGTCATCCTTGTGCTAATCATCTGCTGTATGCCAAGTTTTCAGCTAACAGCTCTTAAACAATTAACTTGTTGATGCTAAAATACTATTTTATGTGTCAAATTGTAATATTCTTATGTTTATCAGATTCAACTAAAAATAGTCAACAAATTGTGTCTTTGAGCAGGTTAAAAGTTACAAGAAATGTAAGGTCTAGTTTAAAATTGTTTCTGTGCTAAGTTATCTGTTTTTATCTGTCAACATACAAGTTCCTTGAGTTCAGGAGCCTTTAAGTTAAGTGGTTAAAGAAACAAACAAAAACATTCCTCTGAAATAGGTAAGTGATAGACTGGAAATGACAGCACTGAGTGACGTTTGAAAGACCTTTTGAAAGTCTTGACTCTCACCACCCACTGGAACACAAACTCTCTGTCATCAGAACTTTACAGCATCGGGCTGAACACGTCCCCACGAAGAC
>JAOXNZ010000044.1:3693120-3705815 GCA_028566095.1 Kryptolebias brasiliensis
TGCAGGTGAATCCAGCTTACAGAACATCTCAGCTTTAAAAGCTCAAACTCCACTCTCTGTTTGAACAGAAAGCTCCTTGGATGAGAAGAGAAACGTCTTCAACTACAGAATAGAAGTCCAGTTGTTTTTGTTTTTAACCCTTTTTTTTGTATTTACCATGTCCTGGATGACTGAAAATCTACACCAGCATCTTGGGCAAAACTCTTGGCTCTTTAGATGCAAAATATAATAAAAAGTGGAGATGGGTGGGTTGACTTAACACTTTTTCACAACACTGTCACAACCACAATCTTAAACGAGCCCACAATTTTTTTCCACAATCCGACTCATGGGGTAAAGACAAAAAGAGAAAACACAATATTTTTAGCAGTCAAAAAGTGTATTATTATTAAAATAACTCAAAATTAATCTATATAAACTGCCCAAAATAAATTAAATATGATGTTTATGAGGAATGAGTGAGTAAGTTTGTTTTGTGCAGCCCAAACCAGAAATCAACTAAATCCAAAACAACCAGGCTGCCAGCCGTCGGGGGGAAACAAGACAGACAAGACAAGACAGGACCAACAAGCCAAAGCCAGAACCAGAAAACAACAACTCCCACCAGGTAGATGTCAAGAGCAGCAGCCTTAAATAAACTGGGAGCAGTGGACTCAAGTGCTCCCAGTCAGCACTCCCATTATACCTGGAACACAAACAGTTAGAGCAAAGGGAGGAGGTGTCACAACACTGTAAATCTTGAAAGTGAAAATAAACTTGGTATTTTTCAACCCCTGATGAATGTCTTGGAAAGGGCATACGTCACAGTTGTTTTACTGAGTGCTGCTTTAAGAACCTCTTATATTAAAGAAACAACAAATGTGGATTTTCTTTTAAGATTTGAAAGAATAAAAAAAGAAATGTATTAAGAGGTAATAGTTGAAATTTAAGAAAAAAAATCACATGCATTAAAAAAAGAAAGAAACTCAACATATTGTTGTAATAAACAAAGAAAGGCAGGCTTGCTTACACATCTTGGCTCAAATCTGAGGAAAGCTGTTTGGACTGTCTTTCTGTGTTAGGATCAAGTGCCTGCTTGGAGGAAGGATAGGTTGTTGGATGCAGAAGTCACAACCTTGCCCTTTGCAGTTTGTGGACTGATCATGAGAAAAGCTTCTTCGGTAACAGAAAAAAAGGACATATTGCAAGACAACTAAAAGATAGGAAGCACAAAGACATAGTGCCCTGAAGAATGGCAGAAAAAAGAAACCCTTTCACTCATATTTTCACACTCTCCTTGACACACAAAAAATCCTGAGTTTTTGAAAAGCTCAGAGCTTCATCTGTTTTTTACCCTTGTCACAGACAGCTGAGCAATGGTTTAACAAACATCAGGAAAAGGCAGCTTTATAAAATATAGAAAGTAAATTTACACTGCATAGCTTGTGCTATTACTGATAATTAAGGGGTATTAATGTCAACACATTGTTACTAATTTATTAGTGCTATTAAACACATCTGAGTAACATTTCTGAGCTTTTAAAGAAAATTAATTCAATGGAAAATGACTCAAAGCCAAGAGAAGATTAAAGGATGTGATTCTGTAACAGCAGAAAACCACTAAATAAAATGGTTTCTCACGGTCCCGTTTAAAATGAAGCTCCACTGAATTAATTCATTCATTCATTCTTATCACTGGGACATCTGGTCATGGGAAGATACAGTTTTTGTGGATTCTTATTGATTCTCTTTCATCCATGCTGAGAATGACACAATATTTTTTTTATTTTAAATTAACTAAATGTCCCTCTTTATATGCACATACACATACTCACAGGCACGCACATCCTACAAAAGACTTAACAATTTCTAAAATTGGTGAAGCATAATTTGTCAGGATGGTGGGTTTTGTGTTTTAGTTGAGTCTTGTTTTCCTGTTAAGCCTTTTCTTCAGGTCTTTGTGCTTAAAATATTTTTAAGGTTTGTATTCTTGTCATCTTTTACAATCGTTCAGTATTACGGTATTAATGAGACACTCATCTCACGAGTCGAGACAAGATTTTAACAATATTTTAAAAAAAAAAGGTTTTTGCCACAAACTCAACTGACTGGTCTCTCTCTTGTTTGATTTTCATGAATGGTTCTTCAATTATACATGACCTTCTAACGCCTCATTAAAGCTGTGTGACCTTTGAACTCAGGAGGGTCAAACTCATTTTCACAAGAGACCAAAGTTCAAAACTGGATCATGAGCCAACGCTTTTTTCCAGGATTTTCCTACATCTATCCATTTTCTTTTACCTGCTTCTCCTTTCTGGGTAGCAGAGAGCTGGTCCCTATCTTCAGTAGTTACTGTGCAAGAGGTGGGGGACACCCTGGACAGGTGGGAGGTCCATCACAAGGCCACATAGAGACAAACGGGACAAACAATCATTCACACTCTCACTTACACCTAGGGACGATTTAGAGTAACCATTTAACCTAACATACATGTTTTTGGTCTTTGGGAGGAAACCAGAGTACCCGGCGTAAACCCACGTGTGCACAGGGAGAACATGTAAACTCCACCCAGAAAGGCTGGGAGGCAGACCAGGATGCAACAGTTCTAACCATTACACCGCTTTGCAGCCCCCAATATTTTCTTGAAAATAACTAAGCAAATTTAGGACATTTTCAGATTGTATTTGTCAAAATAGTCAGAGAAACATGAAATTAACATTTTAAATATATCTTATCAGTCAGAACAAATCAGTCAACTCTTAGTTCTCCTCATTGCCCTCAGTAGACCTTGTGTTTCAGCTCTCCAACACCTGACGTTAATCCTGCTCATCAGTACAGCTGACTTTCAACCACTAATCACTCTCCCTAGTACCTAATTTATACTCCTGGTTTCCTTTCTCTCATTGACAGAACCTTCTGTCATAGTGAGCGCAGTAAAAAGCCCCAAAAGGTGGACTTGGGGGGCACTTTTAGAAGTGATTAAAGAGCGTATATTAAACAACAAAACAGTTAATTCCAAGCAGTCAAATAAACAAAATAATATATTAAAGTGCAGTGCAAAATGACAGTGTAAAAACAACTAGGATCATGGTAACAGAAGGTTCGGATTTGAGGTTTGAAATTAAGACTTTTGCACAGTTTTGCCTTTATCCTTCCTAAGACACACAAGGAAGAAGAACAAATTGGACCCTTCATCAGCTTCAGCTTTGTCACCTACAAAATGGAAAACTTTTTGCCTCTTCATAGACCCCCTGTAGGAATAAAATGACAGTTTTTACTCACCAAACCACACATTTTGTCATCGGTTCTCCAGCAGTTACATATTGTGATCAATCACATGGAGGAGGTGGAAAGCAGAGCACCAAACCCCTGCAAGGTGACAACAAGCCACTTGTTTAGGTATGTGGATGGCATCTAGATCAAAATCCAAGTTCACATCAATTTGCTTGACTAGATTAGGTTCACCACAAATGATGCAAAGTATAACAAGCTGATATTATCAGATTTTAGAGACTAATGTACACATTTCGGAACAGAAGTTTCAACCTTAAAATATATTGGAAATTTACATTCATAGCCCAACCCCTGCTGTTTTATTCACACCACCCACTGGAACACAAGTACCTTTTCAGGAGAGTAATATAAAGCAATAAAGATAAAACAGAAATAGATGAAGAAAGAAGCCACCTATATCAAACTATTAAAAGCAACTGTAATCATAAGAGTTATTAGGAATGTGAAGCTTCTATTCTCTTCATTTGATGAGTTCATGACCATTTGCATCTTGAATCAGGTCATCTCACCTGAAGAGGTCTTTGAGGAGAATGTTCTTGGTTCTTTATGTACCAAGAAACAAAGTTAAGCTATCCAAGGCCTTAGTCTTCATTGTGTCTTCCCATTGCAGATTAGTTTGATTGTAATTTAATGGAGGAAGAATACATGCAAGGATCTGTCAAAAGAAATTAATACATTTATCCTAAACCATTTCCAGCACAAATTTTGCAAGACCTTGTTAATAGTGTTAAAAACAGTGACCCTTAACTGAGCCTAATTGCTGACCTCTACCTCTGCCTCTGGCATTTTAAGTATGATGAATACATTCAGTGTTGATTCTACACCAGCATGTCAAAAAAGCTTTTCTGGCACATAAAATTTATCAGACTAATGGAAATAATGTCCGGTGAAGGTCAGTAATGTCACACAGTGATGAAAAGCAGGAGGCATAAGGGAGGAGACTACAGGAGGATGTCAGGTGATGACAGCCAAGGGCAGCAGTGATTGGCTGAGGGACACAACACATGGTGAAATAAAAAGAAGAGAGAAAACAATTGGCAACAACCTGAGCAATGCATGGAAGGTTCAACATTTTAATTAGAAGATTACCATTTATTCTAACTAGCCTCTAGCTTCATCCATTTTTAAATGCTCCATACATCAAGAATAATAGTCATTTAACATGCCAAATATATACCCTACCACAGCTCTGTGTTGCATGCACATTTGTTAATATGAATGCAGTTAATCCAGAACCAAGACAATTTTTGTTTTTGCTGTTTTTACAAAATGTATGGATTTGGATTCTGGAGGCAAAGAAAGCAGAGCTATGTTTGCCAAAAAACACCAAATGTCTGGAAATTTAGATGAATGGCTCATGTTAGGCCACGTTTGCGGAGATGGACTAACAGACGGGAGAGTAGCCGTCGGTCAGGGTCCTGGCCAGGATTCATAATGACCCCAGGGCAGATTACCAGCCATCTGTACACAGCTATAGATATCTGCAGAGTGCTCCAGTGGCAAAGGGAGGAAACACTGGAGATGGAAGAATGGAAGATTGACCTTTGGGTGAATCAGTAAAGAGACAAGGCTCATAGGACAGACAGACTAGATGAGATGGACAGAGGCAAAGAGAGAGGGAGAGGTGACTGACAATGATAGATGGAGACCCTCACAATCTGGAGGAAGCGGAAGGAGCATGACTTACACCCGGCCATGTCCTACAGTATATCACTTATGGCTGCTTGGCACAGCCCAAGGCTTGGAGGAAGAGGAAAGGTGAAAGAGTCTGTCAGCTCCATCTTCTCGCGGGTGTTTGGAGACAAGCCATTTGTCAAAGTTTGTCATTGGCTCTGAGGTTATCTTGCCTCTCTGATAGAAGATGATAGGAGGAACATCAAAGTTGTGTGCGTGTTTGACGGGGAGGTGAGTGGAAGCGTGTGTGCGTATGTGTGTGTTTGAGCTCTGGAGGGAAGGGGGTTTCATTTGGTCTCTCTATATAAAACATCCATCACCCATCAGACATGTAGGTGTCACCTAACCAGGCAAATCTAATGATGTGATCCCGTGGAAGTGAGAAGGAGGAAATCGATCTCCACAAGTTGTGAGCAAAGTTTAACAGTGCTCAGTTTTGCAGGAGCAACGATTCCAGCATCAGTCAGTCATTCAGAAACAACTTTTTAAATAAATAAAAACAGTCTGATGCACAGCACCATGCAAGAATAACTAAATAAAATGTTGTTCTACTTGGAGTGTTAGCAAAAACAAACATCATAAGCTGTCAAAACAGAATTAATCTCTTTGGATTGCAACATAAAATATGAATCAATAGAAAATTTCATAGGTAAAAAACAGATTTTACTTCAATATTTGACTTTTAATTGGTGAAGAACTGCAGGAATGCAAGCTTTCACTGCAGGCTACAAAAGTTTAGTCCAGTGGTGATGTGCCTCTTGGTTTATTCAACTAGACCAGAGCTTTTTAATCCCTCTAAACCACTGATGTGGCTTTATGCAGACCACACATTCCACCTCATCAGTGGTCTACATAAAAGGACCACACTGTCTGTAGAAAAATGATTTTCCTTGGAATGGTTTGCAACACCAAAGCTGTCTGAATAGATTTCATAGACACACTTCAGCCTTTTGACATGGCGTGACAATGAGCGACATCTGACATCCCTGCAGCATTTACAGCAACATGTCCAACATGACTGCTTACAAGAAAGTGACTGATAACTGGCACCCTTACCCAACTCCTGATGGCAGCCAGACCTCTTTTTTTTCATTAAATTCAGCATCACATTGTCTAAATGCTGCAGTTCTTGTTTGCCCTTCAGTCACTTTCTGCAGCAGGCTGTGCCACAATTTAGTTCACAAAAAACGTGCGTGGGGGGATTTGCCATGGAAAATTCAAAATTGGCACCCACATACTAGTATCAGTATTAAATCAGAGCTAAGAGGCTGACATACAGATAAACTCTTGAGAACACAGATTAATGCAAATCTTTCAGCTGTTTCAAACATGGCATCGTGCCGGAGAACAGGTTGGCTCCTATTTTTCAAAAACAGATTAATAAAAAACAGGATGACCTTGAATTAGCACGGGCTGGCTCTCCGGCACAGCTGACATGCAGTCTAAAATTACTGCTGGGGGGTCAGTGAGGGCCCCTACCGAGGGAGTGGAGAACCACAGGATGTGTTTTGCCTTGGCAGTGAGGTGGAGGAGACACATCAGTGACAGATGAGTGAAAGATAAAACTTGTATCACCTGATCTCCTTTGTTTTTATTCTTTGCATACCCTCTGTCCTGATTGAATATAGAACGACAAACAAAAGACAAGGTCAGACAGGAGGAATTTTACTAACTTTAAACCATAAAAGCTAGAATTGCAAAACCCCACCATTCTCTTTTTCCTTTATAGATGTGGTAGGCTGTCTTCCCAACCCATTACTATTAATTGAAAAGATTTAACGGTAGGTCAAGTCTTTACGCTAATCTCACAAGCATCAAAGGTTTCGTTTCTTTTTTGTCAAAGAAAAGGCTGACAAGCACTGAAAAGAGGCATCACAAAAAAGCTTTTAACTAGCGAGAATAATTAGTCAAAAAAATGAATAATTAATTGCAGCAGGAAACATGATTCCTGCTCAACCAAAACCCTCACTGCTTTTGTTCTCAAAAAACTAACCAGAATCATTGAGACTACAGTATTTAAGAAAAACTAACTTCCCTCAAACATCTTATTCTACTCCTTCCTTTGTTATTAACAGAACTGATGTATTCAGACATAAAACAAATAAGTTTTACCTTCTGTAGAAGGTCTTACATTACAGTACAATACAGATTTAAGATTTGGTGGTGGTTTGTTGAAAATTCCAAGAAGTCCGCAGAAAATTTGTACATCTCGACATGAATCTTCCGCACAAACTTTTGGGGCTTTACAATCTATCCCACTAAAGTCTACAGTTACAAAGGTTTTATTTGTCTGCAAAATAGATCATTAGTTATAGAACTATAGTTATATTTTATATCTAAATATGCATTTTTTACTAATGAAAATGGCAGATTAATATACAAGTTTTAAACCCTTTTGCCCACAATGCATCTGAACAACAGTTGCTGCAAAAATGCATGTTCTCATCACAGTCACTGTCATAATCTGACCTCAGATTATTCCAGTCACTGGTTGCAGATATAAGTGTCAGTCGCGTGGCAATCATTTGCTGACATTTATGCTAAACACCAAAATTATATATTTATCACCATGTTTGGTGTTTATTGAGCAGAAACACAATCAATAGGACAAAACATGACAGCATGAAAAACAACCATTTTGTAAAAAGGTGTTGACAAGGACAGGCAGCACAACTTGACCTTCCTGGGTTTGTTCTGATGCTGACTTCACAGCACATTCTTTGCCTGCCCTCCCTGAAACATGGAAAAGTTTAACCTACGATCGCGTCCATGACCTTTTAACCTCTGCAGCGGTGCAGAGCAGGCCATACGTGGATGAATTTCAGCACATAAATGAATTGAGGGTAAGAAGGGCGTTTGGCTGTTAATGGTGTCTGTCTGGAAGATCACAGGCCAAATGACCATGCCGTGCTCTTTTATCAGTCATCTAGCTCATAAAAAATAATTAGAGAAAACACCAAAAACATACCCAGCAATACTGGTACATGTTTTAGCATTTTGGTAAGGGTGCAGATGAATAAAACAAATCATTTTAAAAAGGCCTGAAAAAAATGTAAATGTAAACAGCAGTTTGCTTTCTTGAAGCTCACTTCCAGGTGTTAAATGTCTAACTCTTTTTCTCCCAAAGGTGGGATCATTCATTTCAAAGAAAAGGTGATATTGGAGTGCCACAATGGCTTCAATAAAAATTACGTCTCCCTGAAGCTATCTGCAGTCTATCTTCATTATGGTCAAGCACTCTCCTGAACCCTGCCTCTGTTGATACAACATTGCATCAAGGAGTCTATTGTTATTGTCTTTTTTGAGCTTTGCTTATTTAGTACTGAAAAAAATTAAAAGTTTTCTCTAGTTAACACAGATTTTGATGAAGACAAACGCAGTCTGTTAGTTTGAAAATCATTTAAACGTTATGCATTAATTGCTGTAAGATAAAATGATTAATGCTTTATGAAAAAGAACAATAAAGACAAATCAATGATTTATGCCAATCACTGGGGAGTTCTACTCTTTAAGAGTAGTGATGACCATAAATAACAACAGGCTACAAGAGTACAATAACAGTATATGACGTGTTGGTGTCTATCAAAATATTGTATCTGCTTGAATGAATCCACACTGTTCATACTTCATCAGATGAATCTTCAACAGATATTTCACTTTGATTTGTGAAACTGAGAATGAATCAAAGATGGCTGACCTTTTTTCCTTTCCATTCACAACACACTAAAGTATTTAAGCAGCTGGTGCATGCCTCATTAAACCTAAATAACTACATTGTTTATTGGCTCACTTAAATAAGGCTGCAATCACACATTTGAGAGCGCTTTTTCCCCTTGCATCCAGTGGGTTTAAAATAATTCAACACCAATTTACATCCACTGCCCTCTGTTGGTAATTTATGTGTCTGTAAATTTGTGGTTACCTGTGGAAGTGCAAGGCAAAGACTTTTAGAATGTGTAATTTCCTGAAAACGGGAGACATGCACTGATGGAATGAACAATGGAAGGAATAAATTAGAAAGGATGCTCTGGCATGAGCAATTTCATCACACAGGTTTGTAAAAGTAAACATTCCCACTAACTTTACCTGCCTATCGCTGCGTTTTGATTTGGATTCTCCATTGGGATGAACCTTTACTGTCTTGGGTATTTACCACCTTACCTGACATATTGCAGAAGTCACTGCTGTTTGTTAGTGCTTGACCCTGTGCACCCTGCCACTAACAGTGTCAGTTTCCTGTCTATGATGTAGGGGGTCTCTAGAGTCTGTTGTTTTGTAATGTAGGGCTGCCTGTGAACACAGGGCAGGTCAGCAACGGGTGACAAACCAACTCCAGCACATCTTTCCAGAATCAATAATGCTAATGATTCTACTACACCATAGCATATTATTAAACAAAACAAATATATTACAACAATAGAATAAAAAATAGTAGGGTAATGCCACTTGCACATTTATGTTTTATATTTTGGTAAAGCCAGCTGATGCACAAAACACAGGTTTTCAGTAAAATTATGAAGAACAAAGTGCCCCCTGTAAAAATGCAGGAATTACTTTTCCACTTTTAACTAAATTTTGGTTATAGCGTTAAAGTTTTTAAATTGAATGGAAGGATTTGACACATCAAATAAGTGTAAATAAAACCAGATTGAAATAATTAAAAGGAATGCATATCACCCACCACTTGTCATGTTTAAGTTTCAGATAAATCATTTAGATTATCTCACATTGAAAAATGAAGTTTTAGCCATTTTGGTCCAAAAGTTAACCAGTTGTAGAAGTACAATCAATAATTACTTTCCTAAAGTTTTATTGAAATCACTTTAGTGGACTGGTTCATGAGATAGTTTGGTAACCGACAGATACACAAACCCACACAGACATGAGCAAAAACATTATTGTCAACATTTGCCTTTGGCAGCCACCAATAAATATAAAGTGAAAAAGCCAAGTCTATGTTGTTGCTGAGTATCTCCACTTTTATGACACAAAAATATTACTGTTGCAAGACAGTTTAGACTGGATTTCTACATTTTGGGAACTCATTTATCACATTGTCATATAAAGCAAATGTAAAGTCGTTGCACTTTTGGACCAAACAGCTCTGGGACACCTGAAGGTAACAAACAAAGAAAACCAGAAGCATATTTCTCTGAGCAAGTTGAAAATAAAGAACAGGTGTGAGAATGACCAAATGTGTACCATGTGAGTTGGAGGAGCAGAAAATAACAGCAAGTAGCAAAATCAAAACTTAAACACTTTTAGTCAATGTTGACTTTTTTTTCCCAAACTTAACTCAGTATTTTTACTTCTCACCTTAACCTTAACTAAATAATTTAATGTTGCAAAACAAAACAGAAAGTGTCAAGAATATAACTTATTCTTGTCTAAAGAGCCTCAAATGCAACAAAGACAAATGTTTTAAAATAGAATATTTGAATGGCTTGACAAAACATACAATTTATAAACTAAGCACCTAAAAATCTGTTCAAACATTACTATAGTTGGAATTGATCAATGTGAGCTTTCAATTTGATTAACTACCCCATTGTCTCTTAAACTTAAAAATAAATTAAAGGATGTTTTAGAGAGATGATAATCAAATAATTAAACTGCAGCACGAGGTGTGATGGTGGTTTTCTAGTTTTTAACCAACCAGTGACATTTAATCACAAATGTGATGCCCGCTATAGCTGCTATACCCTCATTCTGTATCTGAAAATGAGGAAAATACAATTTAGCTGCCCAACAGTTGCATAATAAACATTGGCCTCAGTCTGATCACTTTGTTTGTATCTCACAGGTGAGATCTAACGGTCTGAGTGTTTTATCCTTGAGTGCACAACAGGAATTGTTATTTTCAGTCAATGACCAGATGCACTCAAACTGACTCAGACTGCAGCCAGAATTGAATTAGTCAAGTCCCATCTCACAACTTAATCAGCTCCACTTTTAGACCACTAATTAAGAAGAATAATTACATATGCCCATCCCCTGTGGGGCAGGGTACTCTTTAGGCGTCCATTTCAGAGAGGACATTAATGATTGTGGTGGCTAAGGACTGAAATTATATTGCTTTTCTGCATTGTCACGTCAAGTGCAGCGTGACTGAGGGAATAATTGTTTCAGGCTGCACAATTGCATTTGAAATCTCAAGTTATTTTGATAAACAACTCAGAAATGTTGAGCTGTAATTGCATTATGTTTTGTTGGTTTTTTAACTTCTAAAGTGTCTCTTAAATTAAGCAAAAAATATTTTCTTCCCAAATACATCTGTTTCTTCTCGTTGTTATTTTTACTCCATTATCCTGGCCTATAATATACAATTATGACAAGAGGTAATCCACTCTCAACTCCTAAAGGGCTTAGTTTGAATGAATCTCTGAATTCTGGGAACTAAGAGATAGCACTTGGTCAATATCAGATACTTTATGTTGACAATATCTGAGGAAAGAGAAGAGGGATGGGAGCTCCTGTGATCATTTGGATTATTGGCTCAAGTGCAATAAATGTACCTCTTGATTGAGCAAACGAAGTGGAAGCAGTTCAAAGAAAGATTTACAAAGCAACCACTTTTCACTAATCCTTATGAAGTGAGCCAATTAAAAATATATCTGAATAAAACTGTTTAACATATTATGGCTGATGATGTTTAAACAAATTATGGTATTTGCTGGATAAAGGATTGAGGGAAATGAAGGGGGGGAAGTACTTTACCCACATTAATGCTCTTCTTTGAGCATGAATAGGTATCCTTAAAAGGGGATAGTTAAAATCTTTTGAAGTGGGGTTCTGTGGAAATGTTCTGAACGATGTATAATTGTATTTATCTTACCTGTTGCAGATAGTTCTTAGTAAAACCTCAATTTGGAGAAAAAGAGTTTAATTTTGATGTGATTGACAAGCTAATGCTAATGTCAAGACCAAAAAACTTGGGGTTCATGCAAATGCTGTTTGTTTGATACACCTTTAAATCACAATAAGTTTGTAAAGCATGGTTTAATAAAATAAAATTATGGAATTCCTGCTGGAAGTGCCACAACTAGCTGCTGCTGCCACCACTGCACTTGGAAATAACCAAATATTTTAATATTGATTAAAGGCTCATTCCTTGAAGCAATGCATATCACCCGCCACCTTTTATGCAAAACATTTAAACTGAAATCATCTTGTGCTGAGAAGGGACAGAGTTAGACCCAATTCAGTCAAACCCTGTAAACGATGTTCTGCACAGTCTCAGTGATGTGGGGAGATTTTTTGAGACATGATTGCTCTCAGAGACCCTGTCTAGCTAAACAGCTGTGAAACGGACTGAGTTAAAGCCATATTTGTGTTGGCTAAGGTTGATGAGCTGTGTTAGCCATCTTGAATGGGGTTGACTCCTAAATTTTATCAGTTGTAGAAGATTCATTGATTCGTTTAATATTTTTCTAAAGCTACAGACAAATGAACTAACAAACATTGGCAGTAACATGATCCCTACTTGAAATTTATCTCATGAAAATGAGCAAACTGAAGTTGTTTTAAGACAACAGTTACCTCCTTTGCTTTTTGTTTTTTTGGGGGGCTGTTAACTTGTCTTTCCAGTCGGATTAAAACTCTATTTTTTAACTGTGAGGCCATTTAAAGACCTATCAACAGGTAAGATATTAACGTTTAATAACCTTTTGACATCCATTTTCTTTACCCGCTTTTCCATTCCGGGTCGCGGGGAGCCGGTGCCTATCTCCAGCAGTCACTGTGCGAGA
>JAOXNZ010000044.1:3719018-3729502 GCA_028566095.1 Kryptolebias brasiliensis
AATAGATAAAAAAAAGCATATATACATTCTTAAAAAATGTGGTGAAAAGAATATTTATGCACTTTTGTGCCTTTGGTCCTTGAGTACATCACAATTTTGTCAAAGGGGTAAAACTGGAACCCTTCTTTTTGAAAAATGTTTATTGGACATTTGAAGGATGGGTTTCACATTCCCTCCTCTTCGGGGCAAACTCTAATGATGATGAATGATGAAGATCAATGATCAAATTCAATCACACTTTGCAGTCGCTGCTTATGGCAGTTCCTGTGATATATTTGCACAAGTAGGTCTGCTGTGGACATGTGGTTTTGATAAACATAATTACAGCACATGTTACATTTTAATGATAACGTCAGACCAAAGGAAAAAAGCAATGATGGAGATGAAGAGTTGGCATCCACAGGAAAAAAAAAAAACTTTTGATGTCCCCATCCTACTGATGTGAACAGCTAGCAATCAGGAAGGAAAAAATAAGGAACACGACCAAACTTGAAACTTCACTTTTTAATGTATAAAACCAACATTTATAACTGTATTCTAATAAGTGTATGCAGAGCAGTGACAACTCTTCCAAATATTAGAAAAAAGAAGAGTAATACAAACATTTTCTATGCTAATGTACAATTACAAACTAACATTAGGCAACCAACCCAAATGTTAAATATGCTTTAACCTCAAGAGTTTTTTACTTAGATTAATGCAAATATTAGTGCTTTTATTTTGTCAACAGATATATTTTGTATGCCCACATACCATGCCATCATTCTGGTGAAATTTTAAAGAGGTTTTAATGAAACTCATGTCTTCTGATCATCCTCTTAAAAAAAGAAGGATTGAATGTTTAAGTAGTTTAAGACAATCAACACTTTGCTTAAGTTTCACTCTCAAACTAGGACAGATTGAACAGATTGCATCAGAATCAGAAGAATTCATTATTGTTGGAGTATACCTTTTATTGCATATTGTTATATATTTAGTGAGAAAGAAAATAAAATTTTTACTTAACTATGTTTTTCTTTGACACAGAGACTGATCTACAAAATACAGTAATTCATGCATTACACCCTCACATGGCAGGCTTATAACAACCACCCTGCCTCTTCCTCTTTGAAGCTTCTAGAATTGCGCCGTTGAAGGTGGCTGCATGTTGGAGGAGCTCTGTTTCACTCATTCTGAGATATTGCTTTTGAAAATTTTAATTCCTCTTTTTTCTAGTTGTAAATCGCTTTTTTTGGATGATTATTTTCTCTGGTATCGGATGCTGTGGAGCTGTAAGGATGTTTTACTGAAACCTTTTACTTTTGAACATCTTGTTATGATGTGTAACCATAACAACAAGTGTTAAACATGAAAAACCCTGAAGTTCAGTCGTGGCCAGAACCAAGCAGACCACCCGTAAATCCACCGGAGGTAAATCTCTCAGGAAGCAGCTCAGCACCAAAGCCGCCCGCAAGAGCGCCCCAGCCACCGGCGGAGTGAAGAAGTCTCACCACTACAGGCCTGGTACCGTGGCTCTCAGGTAGATCCACCACTACCAGAAGTCCATCGAGCTGCTCATCCGGAAGCTGCCCTTCCAGCACCTGGTCCTGGAGATCGCCCAGGACTTCCAGAGCTCGGCCATCATGGCTCCACAGGAGGCCAGTGAGGCTTACCTGGTGGGGCTCTTTGAGGACACCAGGACCGAGGACACATTGGGACAGACCGCTACAAAATCCATCCTGCCCACAGCCATCAGCATTTATAACAACTCTTTAACCAAACCAGGATTATGAGCTACAACAACAATTAATTTACCTTTGGGATTAATAAAGTATTTTTGAATTTGAATTGAACTTGAAAATCCAAGCATCAAAAACTTATCTGTATGTTCATGTTGTAAATGAGTTCCTGGAGCAAAACTGGAGGTTGAAAGTTCATTGAGGGCACATATATAGTAACTACCTTTTTATTTTATCTGTTTTATAATTTTACAGCTACTGTAAACTACATTTATTTTACAAAAATATGAGTGTTTGGGAAATGGTCAGAATGTGTTCTCTAACAGAGAGGTGGGCAAAAAAATGTCTGTTTCAGTTTTTGTTGTAATCATAAGCCCCTGTCCTGATAATAAAATCCAAATACAACAAGTGTGTGTGAGGTCAGTCATTCGCCTGTGTGTATAAAGTGTGTTCATTGTGGAAAGGGGGCAGTCATTAAATAATCATCTTGTGTCTGACTTTGTTTAAATCAGACACAGAAAGCTTTTTTGCCCTTCATGACATTTTGATCTCTGCTTTGTCATTAAGTGAGGGGATGTGATGAAATTTACATAGCCCTAATTCTTCAGCCTGCTGACAACATATTTTTCCAGTGACCGCCATCTTTAATATTTAGAGGAGTACTTTCCAATGCCCTTCAACTGTGCCTGCAGTATTAATGTCTCCTTAATGGGAGAGGTTCCATAAATGAGCCTCAAATGGAGCTAGACATTTTAATGCTTGCTAGAATGGCTGTTATTTCCACACTCAGCCATAATAGCCTTTATTGCATATTTAATAAAGTGTAGGCTTGTATTAATTGTTTAGCAGCCAAGGACTTCATTAAGTGGTTGTGATGTCCTGGAAGGGCTTCCCCAGTCTATACAGCAGTCCCTTTGTCCCTTCTCATCTTTTCTCATTTTGCACAGCACAGCACTGATTAGTTTGATGCATGTTTATAGCTTTTATTCACCCGGTCAGAATGGATGATTACTTTTGCAAATAGAGGAAACTGTCATTGTTACTGGTCAATGACACTTCTCATTATTTAATGACAGTTGATGTTTCTTTATTGAGTCTTCATTGCAAAAAGAATGACGAGTTATTTTTTCTGTGAACACAAGTCTGAAAACAATGGGGACTTCAGATATGAAAAACTCTTTACAAATGTATTTAAAAAGCAGTTATGTTTTCAGCATAAAGATCTGAAAACTCTGCATGGCAATTCATGAACAGTTGATTTGGTAAACCTGTAGCTGCAAGTTTACATAAGAATTTGCACATTTATTTTGTTGTTTTCAGATAAAGAAATTTTCTTCTAGTCTTCATTTTTTAACAAACATGTTTTCTGTCACTTTAGATACCACATTGTCCCAATTAGTTCAATTTTACATCTGCTGAAAACTGCCAGTACAGTGACCTGAACAGTAAAAAGAATGTGTTAAAGTAAAACTTAATAATTGCATATTTTATCCAGCCTAGATGGAAAGCAGAGAACCTTATGATAATAGCTCACTCACAACCATCCGTTGTGCTCCTACAGACAGTCTACGAAGAAAAATTTGGCAAAAGACTTGCGTGTCACTAGCGTATGTTTAGCCCTGTAAAAGGTTACAGATTAGCTATGGAGACTTTTGGTCCTGCACATGCAAATTCTACAGGTGTTCCGAAAAATCAAGAATGCATACACAACTTATAGAACTTGTACTTCTTGTGTACGGCTAGTAGGGGCATTTAATAGTAATATGCATGAGTAAAGCTGGTTTCTGTACAACTCATGTGCCTCAAAACACTACAGAAGTACTCAAAACATACTGACTATATGATAATGACTTTTTACCCTTATGTGTGGCGAGCATGCAACATGCGTGACCAACATGCAACACAAAAATCAAGAACATTTATTTCTCAGCCCATCTGTATGCAAGTATACAGAATAAAACAGTAAAACAAAAACTGGCAATATTTAAAGAGGTACACATTGCAAAGTATGAAAGCAAACAAAAATATTATCCTGAACTATATTACATTGAGCAGTTTTGAAAGAGTTTATTTCAGTAGATTTCCAGGTATGTTGATATGCAATAATGAAATGTTGGTCCACACGCCATGTCCATTCACTTGGCTGAATCCACCAAAAACCACATGAAAGCTTGAGTCATGTGACTGACCCACATTAAGATGGCCGTAGTCTTTGCAGGTAAACAAATATGAAGAAGTCGTACAAGTGTAAAATCTCAGAAGAAATTTCGGTGGAAAAATAAGAGTAAATTTGCTGCTAAATGCAAAATAAAAAACAACAAATGAATAAGACAACTGTCAAAAATAAATATTAGGGATCAAGCAGTGCAGTGCAGAGCTATAAAGCTAGCTCAACATTAAAAAACACATGACTGTTGTAAAACTTCTTACCATTTCACCATAACCGTTTTATCTGCAGACTTTACTCAACAAATCTGAGTGTTAATATGTATCAATACATCAATTTTCTTGAATCCCAAACAGCTCTTTCATGAAAGTCACCATCGTTGACCAACATTTTCAGCCACTTTGGTAGGTAAACAAAAGCACATGATAATTGGCAGCCGTTCCAAAGTTTGTATGTTTTTTTTATTTATTTTAAGGACACATTATTTATTGATATGAGGAAAAAATAGAGCAGACTTAGTTCCTTACATCATGATTTTTTTTATTAGTCTTTGCAACTTTGAAATGAGTATCTTTAAACAAGACAAGGAGCAGAAAATGTCACAAATATAAAGCAAAAAAGTGCACTACAAAACAAACCTGTGCAATATAAATCAAGAAAGCAATAGAAAATACAGAGGATACAGAAGTAGGCTGCATACTGAAAAACAAAACACCAAAATACTAAGGCGAAGGCAAGGTGGCTGATGTGGAAGAGTTAGACTTATTTGTTCGAGGTAGTGGTTATGGTCTGCAAAGTGGCATGAGGTATAAAACAAGCTGCAGTATAATTTTTTTTTTCATTATTATTATTATTATTATTATTATTATTATTATTATTATTTAAGATTGTGGGATAAAACTGGCCTTTGGTGTGAAATAGAGGCTCTGAGCCATTTAGTAGTCTGCGTTTGGGAAGAAACTATTATGTTGTCTGGTAGTAGTAGTTCTGATGCTTCTGAAAGTTTTGCCAGAAGACAGCAGGAGGGGAGAAGAGTCCATGCGAGGGGCGGGTGGGGTCTGAAACAATGCTGTGGCAGATGCAGTGTTTCTTGCACAGCTTTGTGAGTGATGGGAGTTGGGTTTCCATGATCTTCTCAGCTGTTTTCACCACCTTCTGGAGGACATTACAACCAGTGTTGTTGCAGTCACCAAATCAAGAAGTGATGCAACTTCAGAGGAGATCTTCACATTTTATCAATAACAGCCCTGCAGCGCAGCTGCAAACTTTCAATCCCTGTGACACATGTGTGTCCAAAACACTTATGGTGGGTTGTGAGTGAGCAATCAGTTTATTTATTTTCAGACTTCACAACCATTTTTACATATGATTCTCTAAACTGCTAGTAATCTTTGTAATCCTGCTCTTTAAATATCTGGAAGAAAATCATTTCAGTTAACTGACAGCTTCTGCAAAGCTCTTCATCACTTGTTTTCTTATGCTGCTCTTATTTCCAGAGGAGACTGAGCAAATAAAGAGCTATTCAACTCAAGTTCAATGGCTGACTACAAGCAAACACTAGTTTTATTCAGCCTGAAATTAAATTCTATTGTTTCTATTCCCAATTCATTCACAGAACCTGATGTAACAAATGATAAACATCACGCCATTATAATCTATTATGAAACATCTTAAGACTTCTGTGATTAGAAAACCTGAAAGGAATTTTCACTGAACAGATTTTAATTTAAAATTTGATTGTTTTCAATGATTAAATACTTAAAGTCCAACCTTTTGTCAGTTTGTTTTTTATCCCAGGAAAAACAACAACAAGCTGCAACTCCAGACATAAAATGTGTAAGAACCAACTGATTATATGAGAAGAACAACTTGTCCTGAATGGTACTATTAGTGGATCTAAAAATGAAAAGACATTTTGTCTCCAAAAGGTCAAACTCAAATAAGTGGAGGTGCCATAATTTTAGGACGCATTAAGAGTTGACTGAAAAGAGTTTTGAATCACAGCCCTTGCCTTTTGAACTCACTTCAAAGACATAAGAGTGCTTAGCACTGTGGTTCAACAGCTTTGCACTCATAAGGACAGGCTGATCTTTGTCCCCTTTCCCCATTTAATTCCCTGAATGGACTCAAGATAATTGGAGATCATTATCATGATGGTATGATGTATTAGAATGATGTGGTCGTTCTTAAAAACCTACAGAGGTATGAGGAGAAAGATGGAAAGATGTCTCAACAGCTGCAGTCTTACAATTCAAATGTAAATGATCCTTCTCTTCTTCATTTGTTTTCTATGTCAAACAATATAAATTTAATGCTTCATCAGTTTTATATACCAGGCTGAAAGGCTTCACTTGTTGCAATGAAAATGTCTACTTAGCAAAATAACCTTGCTAACCAAATAAAACTTGTCACAACACTTTTAATACAAGAGTAGATTATTTCACAAAGGAACAAAGCCAACCTACTTCTTCCTGTGGACACACTAAATCCAAAGTGGATAAACATTGGAGCTAGCACCCTTGTGATTCAGCACCCAGTCTAATGTACTAAGTTTGATAAGTGAAGGGCAAAACCGCGCTCATGCATTTTCATCAACAGCCCCTGGACAAGGCCCCGACACATATTTCAATACCTCAGAGAGCCCTTACACACCAGATAGGCAGAATGTAGCTGTAATGTAGCTCCCAGAGCAGCCATTATTGGAAAGAGGTTGTGAGGACATTGCATCGAGGAGACAGTTAAAACGGTTTAATGAGAACTTGGATACTTGTTTTGAAAATTTACGAGGAAGGATAAACTGTCAGTCCATCGATGGACAAACCTCAGCAAAAGACAAAATAGAACACCTAAATTTGGATTAAGGGTTAGTTATACCACTGGTTACAGGTTGGATATGTGGCTATTGCATCCACATGTACTGTGCAGTGCTTTATTGATGCTAATGGGTGAAAATATCTGGTCTTTTTTGTCTTTGTAAGGCCTTGTGTGAATCTTCAGAAGCACTGGCTGAAAAATGCCTGCTACAAAGAGCTGGCCAAAGACATGGCAATATATCAAAGATCCAATATATAAATTGTTACACAAAAGTCAGCAATCTGCAAACCAAAACCAAAGTGGAGTAGAGTGGTAGACTAGTAGTCTCTCAGGTAAGATAAGATCATCTTGTTTTATTTAATACAGTAGATTATGATGATGTAGTCCTGAAATAATGAAATACTATTTAACATGACACGTCAGTTTTAGAAATATAAAACAAGTAACCGGTGTTGGGGTATTAGATTCATGGTAACAACTTGAAGAAATTGGGTGCACAAAGGATTTATGAATAAATGTGAACTTGTTAGTGCTGGATGATCCATTACTATAGTCTCTTCCAGACATGTCATATTATTATCTACCAGTCCTGGTTTGAGTGTTAATAAAGAAAAATGTGATGTACAAAGTGTTGGCTGGTTTATGAGGCTTCATTCATTCTTTGTTTAGAGCACACACAAGACTGCCTTTCTCAAATAAGATTTCAAAAACTGTATATGTGTGTCTATTTGTAAGTAAAAAAAATTTTGAGTGCTGTGATGGAAGAAAGACCCACATGCATGTAAACTGGAGACGGCAGACAGAACGAACTAAGGCAAAGTCTTAAGATTAAGGCAACTGAAACTCTACAAAACCAAGCACACAGACAAGGATCTGCCAAGAAGCAAATGAAAACCAAGAACTATATATACATGAAGGGAAGATAGCGACTGACTCATTGCAGGTGTGATGATCAGAAATAAGGAACAGGTGTCAAAAGGATCAGAAAACAAGTGTGATTGAAACAAACTGAAGGAAATGAGAACACAAAAATAAACCAAACCAAGAAGACCCAAACCGCAATGATTCCCCAAAACTATAAAACCAAACTCTAACAATTGTAGGCTAATGCTATTGTGCATAGTTTAGATTAGAGGAAAATACTGGCTTTGCATTTAAAAAAATAAGAATTACAGGCAGATTCAAACAGAAAAAAAAAAGTTTTAAATTACGCAGTTTCTGTTAATGTGTTTGAAGTGCCACGGCAGCCCAGCTCTAATTTTTTACTGATTAAACAACATTAAATCTAAGTGTGTTTAAACAATATAGAGATTAAAGAAGCTGTTAATACCTAAAAATCCATAAATTGTGCATTTTGACAAGCAATTAGGATTACCATGGCAATGGTAACTGCAGCATTCCTTCTGACTTTGTCAGAAAAATTACCTTTTTTTTTCTTTTATTATTGACAGAGAAAACGTATCTCATGCTGCACTTACAACGCTCTTCCTGCTGGTGCTTCTATTTTTCAGACATAATTAAAGTTGCATCTTTTTGAATAAAAATCATTAATTTGTTTGTGTTGGAGTTTTTTTAACAAAAACAATGTTTTTTAGCAAAATGTAATTCAGAAACAATTAAATTCAGGAGAAAGGTCACAGCAGTGATTATGCAAATGAGTCGGTCTGTATGAAGTTCAAACTGTGTCGAGGACAAGAAATATTGATTGCGCAGCAATCCCAATAACAATTATACCAAATCCTAGTCATATTTGCCATGCAGGTCACTCAGGAGGCACCAAGGCAACATTATTGGCTTCTGGTCTTTTAAAAACATTTACATTACATGAACATGTGAAGAGATTTCACAGCATTATTGATGCTTTGGATTGGCTTTGAGCTTGAAAAACATTGTAAACATTTAGGAAAAACTCCAGGGAAATTTACATGACTTTTGGCATCAACAAATCGTGTGCATTGTTAGCATTACAAGTGATATTTTTTTATGCCAGGCAGAGATTTAAAACAGCAAATTTAAACCTAGAAGTCTGACTTTATGACACAAACAAGCTGATTAATGTGAAGGTAAATCCAAATTGTTGCCGTGGTCGACATTATTTGTCATCAACAATCACCCCATGATTTCCTCTAATTTCAGCAGACTATCTGTGGGTGTAAAAGATTTGGCAGCACATAACATTATGATGCAGAGACGGTGCCCGTGTGCTGGACACACATATCGGCAAAGACAGAGCATGTTACACTCTGCAGAGCAACACTAATGGAGAGTCTGTGTCCCATCTGTCTTTCCCCCTCAGTCCACTGAGCAGTTCTCTGTCATCTCTGCTGGGAAATTTTCACTCATTCTTAGTTGATTTGTAATTGCCTTTGTCATTTAGATCACCCTGGCACACAAAAGCAAATATGTGTTGATGCAATACAAATTTATTCCTGTAATTACCGCTCAAGTATGTATTAAAACATTTGGAGCCAAACTCTTCTACATCTTCCGAATTTGACTGCAGCGTGTTTTTATTATGTTGGTGGTGTCAGCTTTAAATTTTTCTGGAGGTGAAAAGACTTGTTAAGGAATGTACCAACGGTGTCAGTTCAAATTGCATGTATGAATTTCCAAATTAGGATTCCTCAGTGTGTTCGGGGTTACATCATTAGCACTGAAAGTTGCTGTGGGAGTATCTGTACACCCACAGATGCATAATTTACATTTGATTTCCTGTGGACTGCTGCATTTTCTCATGTTATTCCAATGTTTTCGTACCAGTCGAGTCTCCATGTCCCGCTGCGCACACAACAGTACCTAACCACCATGTGGAGATAAGAAGATAAAACTGTGAATGGTATGGACCTCTGCTGATATTGAGAACAAACAGACTGACCACTAGACAGGATATCGTAAACATCCCACACTGAGTTCTGTATGTAGCAATTAGACTGGATTTTTTTAAGATAAAATGACTTTATAAATAGACAACACAGCTCACACAAAAGCTTAACAATGTAGGACACAAAAATGGATTTTTTTTTTTAAGAGTTACAAGTCGTCTCCAGAAGCGAATAACATTTTAAATTTGAAATGTCAAGCTTTCCCCTATTAAGGCTCCACTTCTGTTGCAAAGATTGATTGCTATTGATCATGACTGATGTGTATTGTTCTAATCACAAATGCAATTTTCTATCTTCTGTTTAGCATTTGGAAGAGAGACGTGACAACAATGTTTAACAGTGTCTTTCCCTCTCCTTTATTTCCTTGTTTTTAATGTGCACTGACAGAGATTTACACAATCTCTGGATTGTTTTGTGTTGTTTACACACACACACACACAGTCACCAGACAATTACCTGAGCTGAAGCCAGTTACACCTGATCCACCAGGAAGTTTTCCACAAGTGTAGATCCATGATATAGACTGCTCTAGTTAGAGGGGGGAAGATGTATTTCAGTTGCATAATAGGTTTGTGTGCAACAGCCCATGAAAAGGTCAGTATGCAGCTAATTTACTAGTCTGTAACTAATTTACAGAACTAATTTTAAGTCTTATTAAATGTTTATTGAAGGTTTGATAGATAAAATATACAGTCTAACATTACTCATATTTTTATATATGAAGATTCTTTACTAACATGAAAAAGACTGGAATTTATCAGATAACTGATTTAAAGCATCTTAGAGCTGTTCCTAAATTCATCATGTCAAGCGTTTGTGATCAAATGCGGGTGGCACAGCGGCGTAGTGGTTAGAGCTGTCGCCTCCCAGCAAGAAGGTTGTAGGTTCGAAACCCGGCCTGGG
>JAOXNZ010000044.1:3744221-3756226 GCA_028566095.1 Kryptolebias brasiliensis
TTTGAAAAACTCCAAGATGTTGATAGTTTAACTTGCATAGTTTCTCCTTAATAAATCAGGAATAAATTTATGATACTCCCAAAGCAATGTTTTAAACATGATTGTAGACCATAAGTAAAATAAGTTGAAGGATGCCAATGCAGCTACTGCCCTAAACTCCAACTTATATCTACTTTCTTCTATAAAGTCCAATAGTAATTTTTAGTCTTTTTTACTAATTCAAGTTGACAAAACTGTCATAAATGGTTGTTTAAAACTCAAGATGGCAGGTAAGTAGTCAGTAGTGATGGATCCAACGATTCTGAGCTGGATTGAAACTGGTACTTAGTGATGGGTCCAATGGCTCTGAGCCGGTTCTCCAAAAAACTCTCTTTAAAGAGCTCATAAAGTTCCTGCTTTAAAGAGCAGGAACTGAAAGTCAGCTCTTCACAAGTACTACTCAATGAACAGCCTGTTGAGAGCCAAAAGAGCCAGTTGGTTTTGCTGAGCTGAGCCAAATTAGCTGGTTCCTAGAAAAAGAAACACAAGTCCCATCACTAGAACTCGGCAGGCAAGTAAATAGTATCCATGATCTTAAATACACCACAATCTTCAAAATAAACACCACTTAACGATATAATCCATAAAAATAAAAATATACTGTACGATTTCTAAGAAAGCAGAGATGACCTCATCTTGAGCAGTGTAAATAGCAACATAGAGGTCATTAGGGATAGAACAGCAGAAACTAAAGTGCTGTTGCCAGAAGAGTGTTAAGAGTTTAGTGCCATGGTTCCCAAAGCTGCGGTCAAGATCCCACTGCTGGTTGTAAAATATTAAGTAGGGGTCTTGGTATGGTCTCCAGAATTCAAATTAAATTTTAAAATGACTGTTAATAGAATATTTTTCAGCATAACTTTTAAAAAAGTCTCCAAAATAGATAAAAAAACAAACTATTGTTGAGACTGTTTGTGTTGTCATAATGTCCCTGTTGCGTACTTCAACCAGTAATGGTGTTATTCACCCCAGCCGGTCTGGGCAGATGGCTGCCCATCCTGAGCCTGGTTCTGGTTCTGCTGGAGGTTTCTTCTTGTTAAAAGGGAGTCGTTTTTTTCCACTGTCTCCAACCTTCTGCTCAGGATGGGAGACTGTTACGAAGTGAAGATTCAGCGCAATCTGCTGGCTTCCTCAGGTAGATAATTTTTACTAATTGGATTTATAATGTATGGTGTTATATAAAAAGAAAACTGAAACTGAAATATTTATGAATAACTGATCTGAATGTCAAAAACCAATATACTGCTGTTGTACAGGCATCTGCACTAAAACAGATCTCAGAACAGTGACAAACTGTCCTTCAATAAGACAGAAAGATGGCATCACCATCCTTACAACTAGCTTTGCAATAATAAAAAACTATTAAATTTCCTTTGATGCCAAATCTTACAAACTCAAAGTCTATATAATTTCCTCAGATGTTGAGCAGAGTTTATATGAACAATCTTGAGTGATAGCCTATTCAGGTGAGCCATCAGCCAACTGCATTTTATTATCAGGCTTATCAGTACGTTTGTTTTCTTTGTATAAAAAAAGATTTAATTTGTGTGTTGAAATACAATACAAGAAAAACATCAAATGTGTTGTTTTCTGTTATAATTATTTTTTGACTTGTGTGGGAGAACAATAAATTTCCCAGAGAGACATTCTACTCTCCTTTCTCTTTCAGACATGGATATTAAATTTAAAAATCCTGGTAAAATCTGTTAAAAACCAGCTCAAAAGTTTTCTGTGCAGCCATCAAAATCACTTTAAGTGTGGGCTCCAGAGCGCTTTGATGTAAAAGGAAAGTCTTATTATGAAACAATATCTCTGTGTGACTGCAATCAGCAATCAGCAGTTTGAAAATGTCAATATATCTTCAAATTAGAAGCCATTTTTTTCAACCTGATGACAGTCTCCACAGGGAAGATGCTGCTAATGGAGGTTAGAGCTGGATGCCTTTGTAATAGCCATGCAAACATCATGCAAATTGGAGAAAGCTTTTCACTTTCCCTTTACGACAACCTGCAAGCTGAGACTTAGGAATTATGTCTATGTTTTCAAGCATTTAATTTTAACAAAAGGTGGGAAAAAAAAGGTGTTCATAAACAAATTTCAAGCTGCTAAATTCTAGTGGACCTGGACCCATAATTGATAGAATGTAGGAAAAGACAGAGTGATTAATTTAATATGGAGTAGTGTCTGATCAAAATTCACCACTAATGCAAATGGGAGTGTCTATTTCTGCAAACCCTGTCCTGATCTACAAACACAAACACCTCGTTTTAATTATGAGAAAAGCAGTTTAACAAGATCAGTTCAAATTAGGCCAGAGCTGCAAACTAAAGCAGACATTTCAGAGACTGACTCTAATAGTCTAGATAGTACACATAAATAGTATTAAAGACAAAATAGCAAAACTAAGAAATATATATAGCAGACATCTGTCACCATAGTACATAGACTTTCCACACCAGGATATCTGTAAACTGCTGTTTATTTCTGAATGAATCTCAGTAAAATCTTGTCAGTCAATTGATCCTCCCCATTTGTTACAATCTTCCTCTGCACTCAAAGAAAACATCTGTGAAAGTTAAAATAATCCTGACACATTAAACAACAAAGTACAAAAAGATGAAAAGCTGCAGTGCATCAGTCTTTGCATGACTCCTTTAAGGGATTCCAGGAAATCTCCTGTCATTTAGAAATAATGTGGTTTAACAAGCATTCCAATAACGGCAGCCAACTAACACATCTACAAAAATGAAGAATCTGGTCCTTTTATAACTTCGTTTTCTGCTAGGGTTGTAACCAGAAGAGTATTTGAGTACAAAGAAGCGCTTGTACTCGAAAGTTCTGCCTTGACTTTATTTAAGCAGCCTGTCCTTCAACAAATAAACAGCCTGGGATGTGAAGAGTGACTCGTACTCTGATATATTTAGTTTATTTTAAAATGAGTCACAGCTATATTTTCTGCTGCTTGGCATCAGGGAGTCAGAATTACTATGATGTTAGTTCTCTAAACTAACCAAGCTAGTAAAGAATACTACTAATCTGGGACTAGCAGAGAGAAACGAGTATTGTGCAGCGTAATGATAAGTCAGAGGGGATTTAGCAGAGCAAATACTCACAAATTACTCAATAAATGTGTATACTGTGTATTGAATCACAGTTTTAAAACACCTGTATGCCCTCCTTATAGCAGCTCACCAAGGCAGAAAAATGTCTAACTTTTTTCCCCGCAAAGAATACTGACAGTTAATTGTGCAGCGCAAACCTCATTAAATACGTGCAGATTTGACATTTAAACACTGTTGTGCTGTTATGCAATTTGCAAAACTGTAAGCAGCTGTGTCAGGCACCATGATGACAGTGTGTTCACGTCTTTCACACAAACTTGAAGCCACAGTTGGGTAATAAATATAAACATTTGTGAATTTTCAAGAATGAATAATGTTTATTATCAGACTATCCATATACAAGTACACACAGGGTTGAAAAAGCATTTCTCTGAAGCAAATTGATGACATTTAACACGATGGTGTAAAAGAGTCACAACATAATTCAAAAACATGTTCAAATACAAAACATAGGATGCAGAAAAACAAGCAGGGCACAAAAAGAGTTTGACCAATCGGCCAAAGTGGACACTGAATGAACAATTATATTCTTTATTGCCACTATTTTAAGTACTTTCTTGTTGTTGTTGTTGCTGTTGTCATCACAAGATGATAAAGCTTGTTTTTAGTGATAACAGGTTAATTTATCTTGTCATCAAGTGAAATCTGTCTTTTTCTTTCCTGAGATGAAACGAATTAACCCCGTGATCCTGAGATAACAAGCTTAGTTTTCTCAAGATCACAGGACAGTTATTGGAAGTTGCTGATGGAGGATTCATGGCTGCACGGTGAGTCGAGCCATCAATGTGAGGTTAAAACAACTCCTACTTCAGTGCTGCAGCCTGCAGCTGCTCAGATCAAGCCTAACGGTAGATGTAGCTGCCGCAGATATCCGGCCATCGCTGTTTCCATCTGACATTTTCAGCTTTAATCAGTCGCTGCAGTTGGTTGTCAAGATGTTATCAATGTGTCCATTGTACTCGTGATCTCTGATAATCAGAAGAGGAAAAGCCTTTGTTGTCTTGTGAACACAAAATAATTAACCTATTATCTAAAAAGGATGAACTTTGTTGTTTCAAGATAATGAGATATTTAACTTGTGATCTTGAGATAACAGCTCTAAAGACTAATTTTAGGGATGAACATTTACAGCTGCTGTTGTACTGAACAAATATTTCAGTTGTATTTTTTTTTACATAACAAAAAAGCAAAAGCAAATCTGTTTCAATTTAGTATTTTGTAGAACAAGTCCAATTTGTTAGTTTTGTCTGACTTAATGCAGTTGTATGTGTCACGCTGAGCCTTTTAAGATTTGACTTTCAACAGTGAATAAAACACCACTGGGAAAAGTCTGTAGAGCATTAGTTTAATGAAGAAAAGGTGTTTTAGTTTTTTATGTTAAGTAATTAACAACTAAAAGAAAAAATGCTACAAAAAGGCATCTAAAAAAAACACGACCAAGCAACAAAACACAAAATGTTCAGTTTCAGCAAATTTAACACTAAAAGTTCTGTTTTTTATGGAATTTAAAAACTCATTTTGTGAAATAAAAATTCCCTTTTTATGGCTAATGTTAGATAATTGTTTCAACTCCTTGATAACTTTGCACCAAAACTCTGGGACAATTTAAAATAAAATAAGCTTTGCCTAAAGAAAATGATGTGGGACACATTTTATTTGTTTGTTTTCAGCAGTTAAGACAGCTGGGATGTGAAATTCTTTATGTGTTATCACAACAGAATGTAGCACCTTTAAACATTACTGAAGGGAAGTTTTCAGTCATTACACTGACACAGGCAGCATTGTTTTTGTATGTTTTAACTTAGGTGATGAGATGGTTGATTATTTTAGCTCCATGTTAGCAATTTTTTAATGTAGCTGAAGTAGAAGATGAATCTGCTCCTCTAGGTCCAGAGCCATGGTTCTCAGTCAGAAAAAGTGGAATTCTCCCTGAGTCAGAAGTGAGTCTCTGCCTCAAGAGGACGAGTTCAAGTGTCTGCGAGTCTTGTTCACAAGCAATGGTAGGATGGAGATACATCAACAGATCTGGGCCCTGTCTGCAGTAATGAAGGCACTGCTTCGGTCTGTCATGGTGAAGAAAGAGCTGAGCCAAAAGGCAAAGCTCTCAATGTACTGATCCTTCTACAGTCACCAAAGGTCATGAGGTGTCTATTTGTCTATTTGAAAGACCCATTTATGCCCAAGCTTTAACTTCCTGGCTGATGTCTTCAGATGTTACTTCAATATTTTCACATAATGTTATTTTCTTATGACGCCATTTTTTTGTAAGTCCACCAGTCCCTCCTGGATCAAAACACCCCCACAGCATGATGCTGCCACCCCTGTACTTCACTTTTGGGATGGTGTTCTCAGGACTGCAAGTTTCCCCTTTTTACCTCCTGAAGTAAGAATAGTCATTATTGCCATGCAGTTCAACTTTAGTTTTATCAGACCACAGGACAAGTCTCCAAAAATTAAGGTCTTTGTCCCTGTAACCTGGTTTTTTATGTTGCTTTCAAAATAAAGGCTTTTTCCTTGCTGAGTGGCCTTTCAGCTCATGTTGGTTCATCTGGTTTCAACTGTATATGAATGCACTATATGGCAGCACAAATTCCCTGCATGTTCTGCCGACACCAGCAACGTTGTTAGTCTTAACCTGCAAATGTAATGTGTTGGTGTTTTGTCATTTAAAGATGCAATCATTAATGTAGTTTTACTTTATGTAGTACTTGTTTATGGAATACACTTGTGGGCCAAACATATTTTCACAAATTGTTAAATTAGTTTGGATGTGATGGTTCAAAATAATAAAAATAAACTCTTGAGAATTTGCACAGACTATGAGTTTCATAAATCAGTTTTGATGAGTAAGCCACAAACGAGAGGTTATTGTACAAACTGTAATAAGTTTCACAGAGTGTGCTTAAATAAAAAATAAATAATTTGATTTCATCAGAATTTTTGGAGAAAATATTTTTTTGTATTTTAGAAACTGAACTGAAATAAATGAAGACAAAAACTGTTAAATTTAGCAGTTTTGCAGCCATGAAACAAAGAAAAAGAAAACAGACTGGCAACAAAATATTGTAAACTATAAATGAAGAATCGTCACTGCAGATACAAATGTGGGGCATGTTAGCTTGGATGGCAGTTAGCAGAATTTGTTAACTTCTTTCATGTGTCCTTTTACATCGAGTGAGCAGGTTTTTTTAACTTGAACATCATCTAAGTGAATCTTGTCTGTAGCTGAGGGTAGAATGTTGAGTTCCCCTTGATATATAAATTTGTTTTTCCTGTGGTTTTTGACAGTTTATCTTGCTTTGGTGACTCCAGTAACCAGAAATCAGTGTCTTCCCAGCTGACTAGTGCTACAAAAATGATATCCAAATATTCCATAAAATAAATCAAAGTCGCCTCAGAAAAAGCTTAACACAACTAAAGTCCAGACTACGTATGTTGTTTCAGATATTTATTTTTATAAAAGAAGTTTATTTTTCTTTGTTTGGAACGAAAACCTCCATCTACCCAGGCAACATAAATGCTGACATACCCATGCAATATATAGATGGCAATAATGGCTGTTCATAATACAAATAAATAGCATCCTGAGGACTACTAGATGTCAAACAAGAACCCAGAAGTTGAAGCCAGAACAGGACTTGCATCCCTTATAGACTGGTTTCAACACAAGTTTTAAGTCCCGCCCCCTCTATATAAACAAACAGGAGATTGCTCTTGTTAAAAAATAAAAATACACCTCAGATCATTTTTTTTCAGGTATTGATCTTTGTTAATTTGTGTACTTCTTGTCTTGCTGCTGTATGTTCAAATATTCATTTTTCTAATATGCTTAGCTGCAGTTTCATGCTTAAAAGAAAGGTGTAGGCAGGACTTAAAGCACCACATCCCTTAGTGTGCAGATGCTGGTTCCAAAAAATAGTTTTTTCTTTGACGCTATGTTATCATTTCCAAACAGTTATTAACACAAAATGAAGTTTCATGGTTATAGTCAAGACAAAGTGAGATGGACAAAAAAAAAAATGCTCACTTCCTGTTTTTAGCACAGAAAGCAATAAAAAGCCTGTGAAGCAGGCTGCTATTTCTTTATTTTTAACTTTAATTTCCATTTTCAAATCTACATAAAAACAACAAAAAATGAGTGTTTTTATATTCCTTTTAGAAAGCATTTTTAAAAATCCCAATTTCTTTCTCACCAAAATTGCTGTTTGCATGTGGATGAAAGGTGCAAATGAAGGGTTTTGCAAAATGTCAGTTTTCATGTGAACAGTGCCTAAGAGTTGTTTTTAACACGTAACTGTTGCGATTGCTTTTTTTTCTTAAATATAGGTCCTTTGCTTCTTTTATCTATTTGAAGATTTGAGTCAGATTAAAACAACAGAGCACCTAAAGCCTTCCTGTCTCTTCCCTTAGGTTGTTTTTTTGTTTTGTTTTGTTTTTCTTACACAGCCTTATAATATGACTGTTTCATCCAGCTCAGACATCATCTCCATTGGCCCCTGACCCTCACTGTCCAAGGATGCGACTGGCAGGTTGGCACCCTCCTGCCCCGTGTCTGCCACCCACCAGGCCTGAGCGTGTTCTCCATTTCATTTACCTTATGCTGTGCTCCTCTGCCAGGCCAGGGCCAGAGGCCAAAACACGAGCAGATCTGCACCTGCAAGGTAACATCTCCTGGGATTAAAGCTGGCAAATGTTGTTTGCATTTTGACAGGGTGTTTTTAATTTTACCTGCCAGCACTGGTTTGTTCAAGCACCCTCTGTGGACCCCTGTCTAATGTGACCTATCACTGCCTTATGGTCCCAGTTCCCAGAGCTCACAACTGATGGACCTGCTGGTTCTAAAAGAGTCATCTAACACTTAGCTTGTGTAAGTGAAAAGGAGAATAGGCTATCTTAAGGCTCTATTTTTTTTTTTTTGTGCTCCATGCTCTTTTTCTCCACTGCCTTCTCTTTAAAAGTCACAACATTTTCAGTAGTAAGATACAAGCATGATATTTTTAAGTAACTTAAGTTTCATATTGTACACCAAATTAAACCTGACAGTGATCACCAGTTTGTTCTGTCCAAACTTTTTTACATTCAAACACCTGGCCACGAGTCCTTGACATCTCTTTCCATGTACAGGTTGGCCCTCAGGTGTAATTTTTCAACATGGAGGCAAATGTGTCAGACTTAAATAGAAGTCCCTGAACATCATAAATAGGTGCCCTGAGAATGTAGCTAAATGTTCTACGCTTGTGAAGTTGGTAACCCAGAATATGGAGCGTAGGCTTGATGTAGCTGGGCATAAGTGTTGTCTAATATAGTGGAAATAATGAGAATGTTTGTAACTAAAATAATGTTTTTTTTTTAAACCTTATCAAACCATTTCAGTATCCAAGTCATTAAAAATGCAGAAAGTGTAAAAATACTGATAATAAGTAAATTTAAGTGTTTAGGCTGAACTTATTTTGTCGTTTTGGGTAAAAATCTTGATTTTTTTCCCGCAGAGAATCTAACCTTGAAATTGAGGCAGAAAAACACTCAGATAACAAGCTAGCATCTCCAAGGCAATAAAATGATCTCTAATGACTTCTGAGTAATACTGATTGAGGAAATAGAGTGTGTTGGATGTCCATTGACTGTTTATAAAAGATGAGCATATAAATAAAAGTATATGCTATTTATTTTCCTTGTTTAAATTATTGACAGGATAAGATGTGTCTCATGGTGGCTACACATTCTTATGTTTGCACTGTAGAAGTTTGAAACAGCATATTTCAGCAAACTAAATCTTAATAAGTATTTGGTCAAAAAAATAGAACAGCCTAGTAACCCAAATTAAAGTGTATAAAAATCAGATTTTCTTTTTTTTATATGCGCCAGTCTTGATTGGATTTGATGTACGTTGCTTTTAACACCTCTGTAGCTCTTCATATGCTCTATCAAATCAGCCATCCTTGATTTTCAATTAATCTTATCACATGTGTTGCCACAGCAACACGTGAAAAAATTTGCACTTATTGAAGGGCTGTGACTTCAGTGCTCAATGTTCACCGCCAAAACAAGCTGAATTTGTCCCCCAGTTGTGTGGTGATGTGTTAACTCGTGATCAGTGCAGCTGAAGGAGTCATCAGGATTGATACATTCAAAGGTTGACCTGATTGTTTATTGTGCTGTGACAGAATGCAGCAAAACCCGGGCCACTGCTGCGCTCATGTGATATCATTTCTCGCCGAGATGCATACACATAACACCTTTGTCATCGTGGCAGAGTTAATTATGGAGGTATTAATCACAGCAGTACTTAAGGTCTGTGCTCTACCTATTCTTTTGCTGCATGACTGCACCTACCTCTCACCTAAAAGCTACGCTGCTGTCTGCTCCCATTGCCGTTGTCACCAATTTAAAAGCGACTCACGGCAGGATCAGCCTCATTATAGAATTTAAGAGTGTTAAAAGAATGAATTATGGTATTTGCTCAATGTCTCCATGCTGTTTAATGAAACAAAAGCCAAAAATTACATGAAAAAAAATGTATTTGATAGGTTTCTGGTTGAGGCTGGTTGGAGATAAATGCTCTCTCTCTCTTTCTTTTACTGTAATGACTAATTTGTGCTTAAATTACATTATGTGCACTCATGGGACTCATTGAGTATTTTTGGCACAATCTTTTTTGCTTTTGATTCCCCTGGAGATGCAAAGTTTTGGGAATGGGATGGATCATGTAGCCTCACTCATTATCAATGCAAGCTCACATCCATATGGTGCTGGTCACCTGCTATCATGCTGCAATAATGACTGATGAGACGAGATTGTTCGCTTGAAGCAATTCATTAACAACTTTAATTATTTGCTGCCTAGTTGAACATTTCAGCCCACTGCTGCTTATCAGGCAGTCTGCTGAGTTCAGATGTTCTCAGAGGTTTCATCAGATGCATTTCTCTTTCAATGTGTACATTTGTGGCAAAAGCCACACAGCAACTGGTTATTTGTACTGGATTCTAGATCTTACAGTGTGTGGATCTAGCGATACAATTTTGTGGGAGTCCAATCTTTCCATCCCAAACTAAATAGATTTTGAATGGCAGTTGCAAACATGTCCAATCAATCCTCTGAAAATTATTTTAATTTGGTCAAACAGGTGATGTGTATCTTGAAAATGCATACATGGGAGAGTTCTTTCCAATAAAAATTAAGGAAGTGATTTGTTCTAACATCCATTCTCAAAACAAATATGCACAACACTCATATTAATGGTCATTTTTAGCATAATAGAAGCATTAAGCCTACCTAATAAGATTGCTACAAGCATTGCATAGTGAAATATTACTGAAACAATAAATACTAAAGGCAATGAACATAGCTTCTGTAAGACATCCATCTACATAAAACAGACAATCTGACAAGGACTGATTGAAACCAAGCAGAGATTGTACACTGGGATGGGTGATTATTAATAAGTAACAACAGGTGTGCTGATTACTAATAAAGTACAGGTGGTACTGTATGTGAGGAGCTCAAAACAAGAACTATGAAAGACATCTGTTAGCAATAAAAGGTCCAAAAAGCACAAGATAAATCTATAGTCAAATAACTAAAATACTCAAACTTAAACTCAATTCAATGAAAACCAAACTTCAAAATATGTAACAAAAAATCAATAAATGAACTCTGACAAAACTGAAGTTAAACCTCAAGCTAGTTTTGTCTGCACTTATTGAGTTTGTGCCACACTTACATGACAAACTCACAATACTTTTAATCAAACTGGAGAACATAAGCCATCAGTGCTCGGCTCTTTCTTTTTACCAGATGCCTTTTGAGTCTGTCCTGCTCTGCTGACAGCCTTTCAAAGCAACAGCGCCTGTCTAACATCTGATGGTCTTCACATTTTGTGAATGAATTATAGTTATTTTCAGAACCCTTAATTTGGTTCAATCTCATTATGCAAATTAACTGAGACTGACTTGTTAATAAACATGTTGCATTTCTGGTCAAGAGGTGCAAAGCTGCGCAGTGGAGTATAAATTATTTTTCTTGCCAGTCTAATTTTTCTTTGATGACTTGTCACTTGTCAGCTTGTTTGAGTTAGTTTACACTAAAAATGTTCTCGGATTATTTGCCTACTATTAAAGGTAGTTGGCAAATATAAACAGACTATAAGCAAAATAAATGCTTTACATATTTTAGTTTAACGAACTAAAAATACATAAAAAAGAAGAGCACACCTATATTTAAGTTCCTCCTAAATAAGTGAGCACCTCTGTTTGGACAATTATTTGCCTTGGAAAAAAACATATTTTAGTTTAATTCTTAATAATCAATTTATACTTTTCATATCTGAGGCAAAATATGAAACTGTTTGACATTACATCAACTGCAAAAAACATTCTGTTGTTCTAATATAAAACGTGCACATGCTGATTATATTTGAACTGGTATTTCTTTTGCATATTAGTTCAGTAAAGGAGCAGGCCACTTGGGAAAAGAACAAAGAGAACTACTGACCTTACTAATATTCAATTATTACATGCAATAATGAAAAACTCCCACAGCAAATATCTTGAACTGCTCTTTACTTCCTCTGACCATTAACAAACAAATGGCATAACATACAATGTTTATTTCCTCAGTGTTTTATTTTAGTCTGTCTATGAGAAAAATCAATCAATCCTCAGTGCTTCTCTGTAAACAGAAACAATTTATGTTTTTTTCTCAAACACTGTGGTTCAGCATTCAGAGGATAATCCAAATAGATTGTTGTTAAATTTCAGTTTTAGATCAGAAAAATCTACTTACTCTACTACTTATTACTCTAAACCCCATGTGTCAAAATCAAGGCCCGCGGGCCAGATCTGGCCCGTG
>JAOXNZ010000044.1:3772081-3782615 GCA_028566095.1 Kryptolebias brasiliensis
AGAATTTACTAATCAACACAAAACAAGGCAGAGAATATGTTAATTTTTATTAATTAAAATTATTCTTAGAAATAAAGTTCTTCAGAAACATTAATCTTTTGGAAATATGCTTCAGCGTACTAGCTCTACTTTTGTTTTCTTATTCTACTTTTACCTTTTAGCTAAAGTTTTGCTACTCTGACCTTTAAATCAGCCATTTTCTACTTTTAGTGTTTAACTAGCCCATTGCTTCTTTTAAATAGTGTTTGAATATTTCTAGCGTTTATCTAGTATGTTACTACTTTCGGTTAGCCTTTTGCTTCTTTTAACTTTTAGCTATTGTTTTGCTCCTTTTAGCTTTTATCTAGCTGCTCTGCTTCTTTTAGTGTTAACTTAGTTTCAGCTTCTTTTTTTATATTTCAGCAGTCATTCAACACATAGCAATCACACTGCATGTTCACACAAAATGCATTTTTTCTAATTTACATAGTGATCTTTTGTCCGTGTACTTTACTTAGTTTTGTGCACTGAACAAAATGTTCTCCAGGTTGGTTGGTTTAGATAAAAGTGCCTCCAAATATTGTCTGTCTGGATCTGCAGCTCTCAGATTGTTTACAACAGGAAGTAAAGATCCCCTTTGGCTTGAATTTAAACTCATAAAGGAGAAATCAATGGACAGACTCAATAAAAAGCTGTCTGTGCTTTGCCTGGTTAATATTTAAGTAGGCCATGTGCATGGATTTGCTGGCTGACTCTGGTTTTGTTTTTCCACAGTTTCCTGTTTGTCACATTTGTTATGTGTGCATGTTTTGTTTTTCTTACCTCCAAATTTTGTCTGAATCTCAGCCGTCGCCCATTGCCTTCCATGTCAAAGTTTTAAACAAAGCTCTGTTAGAGCTCAGAATATGTGTTGGGGATCAGTCTCAGTCACTACCACATCAAATTTAGTTCAATATCTGTAAAACTGGCTGAGTTATAGTCATTTCTGTGTTTTTTAGAGTCAGTTGGCTGTGGCAGCCATTTCGAACCAGGTTGACTCTAAAAGTTAATCAGTTGTAGATGAACACCCAGTGATTACTTCCTGAGAGTTTGAGTAAAATATTTTCCATTAGTTCATGAGAATTGTTGCTCACAGACAAACACACAAACACATCCAGTTAGACATGGGCAAAACATTATCGTCCGTCTTTGCCTTTTGGTTCTGGGTGATTTCATTTCAAACATAACATAACATTTCTGCTACAGGTGATGTGCTGTTGAGGATGTTGTGGTCATTTCTAAGAGTTGTGTGAGTTTGTGGTGACTGAACAGATGTCTCGTTTGTGAACTGACAGAAGGTCCAGAACATTTTTTAACAACGCTGCTCTTACAACAGATCTTTTTATGAACCCATTTCAGCTGCAGAATCTCAGAGGACACAAAACGAAAGAGATCAGTCGAGCAATCCCCATAAAGATGAACTCTGTTGTAGATATTTTAATATTTGGCATTCACATAAAAACTCAGCAGCAGATGACATTCGGCTCTAATCTTGCTGCTGCAGCTCAGGATTCGTGGATTGCTAAATCAAAGAATGTCTGAGCTGAAACCAGGCTCAAAATGTCATGTTCCTGCAATGGAGACATAATAAAGGGATTCGCTGTTCTTCCAGGCATTCCTACAGATCACTTTCTGAGATCAGTAAACTGCAATTACTTTGTGGTTTAAAATGCCAACATCAAAGAGAAAAGAACCGAACGGTTCACTGATTTTCTTAATTGTTACCTTGAAAACTAAAGTTTAAAGGTATTTTGTTAAATGGCTACAAGCAAAAAGCATGCACATTCTATAATTTTTTACAATAAGACTTCTTTTGAAATATTTTAAGTTGTTATGTTACAGTACAGAAACATAATTTCTAGTCCAAAATGTTTAGTAGCCCCAAAAAAGTCTTACATTACAACTGATAAAAGAAGCAACTGTGTGGAACAACAGCTGTGGTTCAGGCCTCACAGGCTGGTTGACCTTTGTAACCTTCAGCTGATCTTTCGCTGGGCTTCTGATTTAGATCAATAAACAATCAGGGAAGTAGTCTCCATGCTTTGGCCATCAGAAGTGTTTACAAAGCAAGCAATCACGTTTTGCAAATCACCGCTTTATTTGCCTTCATGCAACCTTACCTTCACCAACATCAAGCTCTGAGGTTGTTGGAGTGATATCCTGCAGTCATTGACCTTAAAACACATTATGCATTTTCATTGGGTAGAGGAGGGTTCATTGCATTGAGTATTATGCTTCTGCACATACTGCTGCCATGCAACCCTGTTTCCAAATAAGAAACGGTGCTAAGATAAAGACAGAACACAAAAATCTGCAAAACATAAAATTATAAATTTAATTAAAGGCGCAGCATTTCTTGATGGAATGTACTTCACTTGCTGCCTTCATTTCAGAGTTTTAAACTAAAATCGTCTTATGTTGAGAAATAATGAATTTGTAGTCTTGAAAATACTGTTTTTCGCAAATTGTACAATATTGTGATATGTCGTGTGGTAAATGACTCAGCTACTACCACATCTAATTTTAGCTCACTGTCTAAAATTACCTGAATTATAGTCATTTTGAGGTTTTCTAAGTTCAATTAGCAGTGGCAGCCATCTTGAATTGATTTTACTCCAAAAGATAATCAGCTGTAGATGTAAATTCAATGATTTCTTTCTTGATAGTTTCATAAAAATCTGTTCAGTGGTCAGTTTGCTGTGGCAGCCATCTTTAATCATGTTGACTGAAAAGTTAATTAATTGTAGATGTTTATCCCTTGATTTCTTCCTTAAGTTCATTCATTTAAGCAGTGCTAGGCCTGTAATTTATTTAGAAACTTGGCCAGCTACAGTACAGAATTATCATTTTCTAGATGAAGGATCTACAGCAACTTTAAATTGTATTTATTTATGATCATGCAAAACCACAAATCTATCCCTAACTTGAACAAAATTTGCCAGATGCTTTCAACACGCAGTATTATTTTGCAGCCACCTCCTGCTGTTTGTGAACATGGAGCTTCACTGTAAACAGCCTCGCTGCACAAATTACAACGTTATTCATCACTGCTGTTTTTCTCAAGTCAATAAGCTTTTCGCATCTTCTTTCATCTCATTTCTTTTCCTTCACACAGGATGCCAGCCAGCTTCAACCTCAAAGGTACTTGTGAAATTACTTCATTTTTATTTTCTTGCACATTCGATTGGATTTTAGAGAGAAAAGCTTGGAACTTTTATGAAAACATATTGCATGTCTGTAAGTAACAGTGTGTAAGGTACAAACTCATATTGTGTTAGAAATGTGTTTATTTGTTTTGTAGCATTTACTTAGAATTAGGGGAAATCTGTGTGTCTTTTGTTAATACATGCTGCCTATAAAACAACATGGATGCTATTAAAAATTTTAAGCCAAGAAACTGAGTGAAAACACTTCTGATCTGTTCGACAGCCGTGTTTATCAATCATTCTCTAACATTCCCAGCATGTCCTCAGGGTCTCTTTTTAGGTGTTAAAGCCTAGATTATGATAACCTTTAGATCTTTCTTCCTTTCATGTGAACATACCATCCACCTTTATTATTTCTAACCAGCATCAAGATCCAGGATGTCTTTGGCCTGAAGTACAGCTCAAAAGTGCCAAAAATCAGTTCATAAATAATTGTTTTTCTAAATATTCCTCAAAATTACCTGCAAATAATTATTACTGTCACTGACTGTACATCGAAAGTTGACTAACATTCAGAGTCAGCCTGATTCAAGATGGCCGTAATTAGCCGAGGCCCTAAGCCACCTTACCAAAAAAACAAAAGTGGCTAAAACTCAATCAGTTTTATAGATATTGAGCTAAATTTTGGTGTGGTAGTAGCTCAGACCCCTAACAGATTGCACGACACCTCAGGATTTGCACAAAATAATTTCATCAGACGTAATATTTTCAAGATTTGACCAAAACAACTATAACGTCATCACATCTCAACATAACTGTGGCATGAAAGGCAGCGGGCAATATGCATCCTTCCAAGAAATGCTGGGCCTTTAATTTAATTTAATTTATCATTATTTCTTTTTGATAAATAGCTGTTTTTTCCCAAGTGATGAGGTTTTTATGTTGACATCCAGAAATCACAAGTGTCTTTTTTGTGCTTTTGTTAGACAGAGAACCGATGTTTAACAGATAAAAGAACAAACCAAAGTAAAGCTGTGCTACAATTGTTCTGCAATATAGGTATAAAATCATTATAAAGACAGGTCCATCATTGTGCTTCGGATTAAAAACTTTTTATTGCTGCTGTAACTTTTGTCGAGCTGGCAGTAAGGGGACACTGGTGCGACATTTATAAAAACATTGGAACTACAAGTATCACTACAGAGAGCTGCTCAGCCTCCGAAGACCATGGAGGCAGGTACAATGATCGTAAGGTTAGCTATGATGATGTTTTTTTTTGTTTGTTTGAGGTTTGGTACATTTAGCTGAGGTAGCAACAGCCACAAAGGGAATTAACCCTCTGGTCCATTTGATCAGAAGGCCACGGGAGGGTTAAAGAACATAAATGAAACAGTTTTGCATCTTTTGTTTTATTAGTTTGAAGAAGCAAAAGATAAATCTTTCTATTTATCAATCCTTCATTACTTTTACAAATTCTTGTCTGTTAAAAGTTGACATTTCTTGATCAACTTGTGCATTTTTTTGTCAAAAAATAAAGTAATATTTGAGCTACAGAGAAAATGTCTTTGTCTCTGCTTCTCAGCAGCAGCCTAAAGTTCTTTGTGACCTTTTTTTTTTTTTTTTTTTTACACCACTTACTGTAATTTTCCATCTGGTCTGTTATGTTTCCTGTTTGGTGGGTTGTTAAAGAAAACACTTGACAATGACGTTTGGTCAAATGTGGAAACACTCCTGAGTGCTACGTGAGGAAGTAACAAACATCTTAAACGGTCTTTTACCTTTGAGGGCTGTAATACCTGTTCTTGCCTGTGAGGACTATTTTTGAAACAACTAATTGTGACCCACAGGGCAGTCGTTTGGATTGAAATCAAGGACAAAAACAATTTACAGTTGCACAAATTAAGGGTCTTGTTGGGACTGACAAACCAAAAATTATGACATAAATAAAGAGAAAACCACTCAACTTTAATATATAGAGACCTCAAGTTTTGTTCTTTATGTTTTCTTTTAGATCTTTGAAAACTGGAATTTATTATGTTTTATTGTTTATTCTATATTACTTTATCTGTAAAGTTTAACAGGAACTGTGTTGAAGTTTTGAACCGTTTTATACTTTAAATTCAACTACATAGAAATATATGCCAAAGCTTTGAAAATATTTACTTTCCCATGTGTCGATTAATATTCTCTGTGCAGCCGCAGATTATATGACACACATGAATAAGTTAAAAAAAAGAACTGTGAGATTCTTACCTGCTTTAATGAAGTAATGGCACAATCTGACAAAAGATTAAAAAAGATTGCAGCACATCTTCTGAGGAAAAGAACAAAGTGATGTCTCCAAATAATAATTAAAGAAATACTAGTGAAGCATCAGTGTTTTATTTTCTGAAGATGTGCCATCTTTTGATCTTCTGACAAAGTGTGCCAGAGCTTAATTAAAGTTGATATTCTGTACAATGGCATCACGCGTATATAATGATGTTTTTCTTAATATTTGCTTGAACTTGATTTATTTGGTTGACCAAAATAAGAAAATAACAATAAACTAGCGGTCCCCAAATGGAGGACTGTGGTCCAGCTCTAGACTCATGAAGACTCATCTGGACCTAGATGTTAAATTTCAATAGGATGAAATTACTTAAATATGTAAATATTTACTTCATATTTATGGTAATTTATTTTAGGCTTTTCTAGAATTTCCAGTAATTTATTTTAGGCAGTACAGCTTTTTCTGCTTTTACAGTAACTTTGCAGAGCTTTTCTACAATTGACAACTTATTTCACACGGCGCAGCTTTTCTAGAAATTACAGTTATTTATTTTAGGCAGCGCAGCATTTCCTGCATTAACAGTAATTCATTTTAGGTGGCACGTTGTTTTTAAATTTTACAGTAACTCATTTTACTCAGTGTAACAAATTATAATAAATTATTTAGATTTTTCTTGTATTTACAGTATTTCCCACGTATGATGCCTGTTTTCCGTCTGCCTCTCTCTGCAGAGAGAAGCTACCAGCACCCAGAGAGGTGCGGGCCTTAAACAACAACATGAGTGATAAAAGCTAGCATAGCTGTCACTAATGAAGAATTTAAATGCATATATTTTGGACCTTTGCTGCAAAAAACTATCTATACGTGAACCATGCTCACTTTTATTTAAAGACCACTGGAATATAGTTTTTCATTTGTATTTAAAATGTACATTTATTCTGAATGACTCTAATGTGTTTCTACTTTCAAAATAACCATTTTTGTAATCCACCATAGGTGGTCGATACAAATGAAGTGTTTATAAAATTCGTTTACTTTAGAATTGCTTTATAAATTAATTGTTCTGTCTAGATTTGTATGAAAAAAAAAAGCAAAGCTGCTGCTATTTTAAGTTCACAATATTGTTTTTAGTGTTTTTTCATGCAGGGAAATCCAGACAAAAGAGCCTGAATCTATCACCGCATGCTGGCAGAACATGAAAAAATGAAGCGAGGCTGAAGGATTAAGAGGTTTGAGAGTAATTAGCCGCATCAGCATTCTTCCTCTGTTTATTTGTTTGTCGTGTACATTACAGCTACCTTTCTCAGTGGCACATTATGTTTACACCCCTCACTTCGTCTGAGCTGCGTGGCCACCAGAGGAGGTGCAGGTTGACAAATGAGGGAGGAAGACACAGCGTGAGGTCATGGCGAGGTAGCGAGCTACCTCTCGCTGGGTAAATAAATAAGCCATGGCGCTGTCAGCAGTGCCGAATATTCATCACAGTAATAGCCACCTTGGGGTTGGTTAAATGTTCCAAGGAAACATCAAGGTCAGTCTGTATGCCCTAATAACATAATAAACTTCAGAAAATGTCTGATTTGTGTCTCTGTGTGCTGAAAAACATTTGGGAAAAAAAAGGAGCCTTGGAGAACCAAAAAATAGATCATTTGAATAATTATTCACACTCCAAATCCAAATAAAGTTGGAACAATCTGTAAAATGTAAATAAAAACAGAATACAATGGTTTACAAATCTCATAAACCCATATTTTATTCACAGTAGAAAATAGTAAACACATCAAATGTTGAAACTAAGAAATTGTACCTTTTTCAGTAAAGTAATTTTGAGTTTTATGGTAGCAACACATCTCAATAAAATTTCAAAATTACCTCATTATTTTCCAAAACAAAAACTCAGTTTATTAGTTCAAACCTTTTAAAGGTTTACTGCTCCTTTGTTGATATAATTTGTTTTTGTTTTTTTTTACATTTTACACAATGTCCCATCTTTTCTGGAACTGAGGTTGCATTTCATTTGCAACATATCCTTGAACTTTTTGTAACAGTGCTGAGAAACTGCAGCACGTTAATAAAAACAACTACAGCCAAGGTTTTAGTATAATTTGTGGGTCTGTCCATAAGATAACTTCTCAACATTGCAACCTGTATGAAAACCACAAAAAACACCTCCCTCAGGAGAATCTGACTGAACCTGCAGATGTCACTGTAAAAGATATTTATATTGCTTTTGTTGCACACCCAGCTATCATTCAAGTTTGAAAGAATGGAAAGGACCTGTCATGTAATGTTTCCTGTTCCTGCGGCTGCCCCGTTTTTTGAACGGCTAACAGAGACCCAACGGCAGCTGAGGAGGACGGTGTTCACTGAAAGTTATCTTCAGTTAAAATGCACAACTACACAAATCTGCAGGAAAGTTTCCCACGTGAAACAGTGGCAGCATTATGCATATCGGTTGTTTATTTACCGTGGAGATTTATGTGGTTGCATCTCTCCGCAGTTTATATTGGAATGGCATGGGCTGCATCGCTTGATCTGTCAGTAACCTCAGTCATAAATAATTCAGCATGAGAGAGAAATAGAGCGATATTCAAATTTCACTTACTGTTTAAATATTCAGCCGCTGAATTTTCTTTTCTCATAGAAGCTTAGTACAGTAATCCTGAGGAAACAAGAATAACAAGGTTAAATCTTTTGTTCATGCCCCTCATCACCTCTCTGGGTTCTGCCAAATGTGTTTGCAAAGATCATATACAAATCTGTGATAAATGGAGAAAAGAATCTTATTGCATCTGGCGTGGAATTGTTTAAATCTAGTACGTTTTTTTTATTATCAGTAGTTGATTTCTAGAGACATAAACCTAGAAAAAGCTTTAAGTTACTCCAGTGAGAGCAGTTATAAATATATAAAGCAATTAGCATTATCTTTTAGCGTTATGAGTGAAAGTAATTGCATAGAACCTTTTCTCTCCACCGTGCTTCTGTGTTGAATTTCACAGAAATGGAAATTCAGTCACGACCTTTTAACCTTGTGCATTATTAAAGGTGAGAAGTAGACTCACAATTTATCTAAAGGTAGAGCCACGGGGCCAGGTTTTTAGCATTTGTTGAAACTTCTGCAGGGCTCTGGAATGGATTACCTTTCATACACTTTTCTTAAAAAAATACCTTCTTTTAGCTTAAATGTTAAAGAGAAATCATTCACATTTTGTTCCTTTATAAAATAAACTCACATGCCCTTGAACTCTTATGCTCAACCTCACAATAAAAGTCAGTATGAAACATAATGATAAGGTTGTTGACATAGACTGAAGGGAGAGTTACCTTGGAAACCACCAACATGAACACATGTTGCATGTAAATGTGTTAAATATTGCTGCATCCTTTCTCAAATTATATGGAACACTGTAATTATGGAGCAACAAATTGGCATAATGAGGTTTACTACTAACTCCACATCAGTTTTAAGTGCTGGTGAAGGGTTGCTTTGACAATTTGTCACAGCTACGTTGTTGGAACCAGTGGTTTATTACAAATCTAAACTTAACCTGCTAAATCTATTTCCACATTTGGGCCATTTCGAAATAAAGTTCTGTGAAAAAGTTATAACCAATTGATATCTCACCAGTTGCTGAATAACCTCAGTTTTGGTCTGACAGGACTGACTAGCTAATGGCTAGTCCAAATACAGCCAAGATCAAAGTGGATTGCTGCCATCCCTAGACAGCTTAAATTTCCAAAATGTTATGACCGTTCTGGCAAACCTTTACTCTGTTTTCAGTTTCTCAATATCCTGGTATTTAAAAACAACAACAAAATAAAAAAACATAAAATCCAGCTTCAAAATGGCCAAAGTCACCATTTGATAGTTAACTGGATGGGTAAATAAAAGAGTGCATATCACCCTCTGCACCTCTAAGATTTTAAACTAAGATCTTGTGAGTATGTGATGGGGATGACTCTCAGCTATTACCACACCAAATCTTAGCTCAGTATCTGTAAAAACTATTTTTGTGTTTGCCAAGATTGATTAGCTGTGGCAGCCATCTTAATCAGATTGACTCCATAAGGTAAAAAAATTGTAGATGTACATCAAACTATTACTTTCTAAGAGTTTCCTTAATATCTGTTTTCTGGTTCATGAAATATTTTGGCTTCAACAGTTAATGCCAAACTTGTGAACAACGTTCAGTCTGTTAGCTCTCAGAGTACGTGATAGAGATGACTTTCAGCTACTACCCCACCAAACTTTAGCTCAATATCTGTGAAATTAAATGGATTACAGCCATGATTGTGTTTGCTAGGGTTGTAGCAGAGACTCATTAGAATCTGTCCACTGGTTCATGAGATATTTTGCTAACAGACAGACAAACAAAGGCTGCAGGTTGATAAGCTGATAGAACCCAGGTGTGGTGGGAAAACCAAATCCACAGCAAAAATACAAACCTACACAGAAAGAGACACCAAAACAACAAACCCATGTACAAAACAGAAAAAGGGAATAAAAGCCAGTAAAAATCATAAATATTACAGTCTTGTTTGTGGAAATGCAGCAATATGCACCAATTTCCTTTTTCAATTTCTTTCATTGACCTTATAACAAAGAAGGGTGCATCAAAATACTCAAAGTAGCCTAATTTACATCTTGCCTCAGTGCCACAAATTAAAGTCATTTTATATCAACACGAGTGTTCACACAGACGGTAGAAATTGTGTAAGTGGCTGCTCTTCAAAATCTAAAGTGTTTCATGGTTGTTCACTGGGCTTAAATAATGCATTATTTGGGGGGTTTAAGCATAAAGTCAAGGGGTGCATTCTGAGTGCTGTTTACTCCTCTGAGTAGTTGGTTAACATGACCTCTAAACGTTCCACAGACTCTAAACAACCCTTTAGTCAACTGAAATTTTTGGTCATGACAATATATTCAAAAAATTAAGCAGCTGCCTTAATGTGCAAAATAATAAATGCCAATGTCTGTTAGCGAAATATCTCATGAATAACTTCATTTTAATGAAACTCTCAGAAAGTAAACTTTGAATGTAAATCTATAAAGGATTAATTTTTGGATTAAATCCAATTAAGGTTGGCAACCACACCT
>JAOXNZ010000044.1:3782636-3797024 GCA_028566095.1 Kryptolebias brasiliensis
GCGAGATTTTTGCTTAAAACTTTAGCATCTTTAGCATTAGCTGTTGGGGGTCAATCTTGTTTGTTAGTAAAATATCCAATGAAACACTAGATGGATTTTAATTAAAATTACAGAAATAATTATTGTGTGTACATCTAAAACTGATGAACATTTGGTGTGAATCCAAATCAAGATCACCACAGCTAATTCACTTTTCTCCTCCCAAAAATATCAGTTTTACAGAAATTGAGCTTAAATCTGATGAAGTAGTAGCTGAGAGTCATCCTTAACATATCCTCTGAACTTGACATTTTGAACTATTGCATGAAACTGTGCATATTGTTATTTTCAAGGTTTGACTACAACTTTGTCATTTCTCAATACACAATAATTTTAGTCTGATGCTCTGGCATGAAAGGCAGGATGGGATAAGCATTCCTTTGAGAACAGTTGGGCCTTTAATTTACTGAAATGATCTTGTAGACACACACAGCATTTTTAGACTAAACCAAGCTTAAACCTTGCAACTTGTTTGAGTTTTTTTTCATTTAATCGCATGTGTGCAGCCATCTTTGATGTTGTCTTAGTGAGCTGACTTTAATGAATGAATAAAACATCTTACAGCATGATTGCTCCTCTGTTGTACTGTATAGTCTCTGTTTAGCAGCTTAAAAGAGGCAGTTTGGGAGCAGCTTTATGCATCGCCTCTCTAACATCCTGAAGTTTTTGGTACACAAGCCTTGGGACAAAAACAAAGCAATCCAATTTTTCATTCAGACACAAACTGCATGCATGCCTTTGTTTGGGCTTCATGAAATTCCCTGAGAGCTCAATTGCTTTGAATGTCTTAGTTTACAGAGAGCAAACTGACATCTTGAACCTAATAATGGACTTTAATTACAAGCTCAAAGACTGGTCTGTTCACTTTTTGATGTCAAAGATAAAAGGTACTCATTGCAATGTCATTAAGACAGGTCCAAAACAAAAATTAATAATGTAAGAAACAAAATATGCACTCTTTTTTCCTCACACCATTAGTTAAAGTGTCCTTGAAATAAAAATTTCTAAGCAAATTTTAAGAACAGCTGCCAGCTACCACGTGCGTTTTTTACCTACAGAAACAGCAAAAGTGACTGAAAATAGTTTGACATGTTTAGCTATGTATTTAGGCTCAGATTTGTAAGATATGCAGATCAAAGTGATTTGTTTACATTGAATGCGTACCTGCATTTCAGAATTGCATAATAATATATTTGGAAAAGTAATGGAGTAAACTATTTCAAACTGCACCTTTTGATATAGTTCAGGACAACCTTTTAACTGGCTATTGCTTTTTCTGTTTTGTTTTGTTCTTTGTACGTTTTTTGTTTGTTTTGCTTCATATTTGTGCTATTTTAATCCAACTATCAAACAGTTCAAGAAACTGGTGCTGTGACTTTTATACTTTGAAAATATTTACCTTTTATTTACAAAAAAAAAAATCCATTTACCCACTTTTTGCTGGCATTTTGCTACTTTCAATTTTTAGCTAGAAATGTGTCACTTTTAGCTATCATTTTGCTTTCAGCTTAGCCTCAGCTTCATCATCAAATTTCAGCAGTCATTCACACTCAATTTTCTAAGTTTGTCTGATTTGATAGTAACAGAGGAGAGATTTATCTGACAGGAATCCACCTGTGAACTGCTGTCCGGTTCTTTGCTGTTTTTCAATAATTGTTAAAAGTGTTTCTGATAATGAGGTCTTCATACTCCAAAATAAACTCTCCAAACTGCTTAAGTTCCACTGGCTGAGCATGAAAATTGGCAGCAGTGCTTAGACGTGAACATGCTACTTTAATTCACATCATCTGTTTTGTTAAGCAGTCAACAAAGCAGAAAGTGAAGAAGCAACAGGGCTGTTCTTGATGTATTCCTTAGAGTGCAACAATTTCTTCATTTTTACAGAGCAGATGTTAACACCCCGGCGCTACAACCCAGGTGCGAATAATAACATGAAACATATTCATGTTTTCTTCAATAAAATCTTTTGAGAGCAGGAAAAAATGTGTGCACACCTGCTCTTCTTCAAGATAGGCGTTTTATAAGCACAGAGAACTTGAATGCATGTGCTATTTTTTAAGACATGGCAGATCACACAATTATATGGAGGATAAGGTCCTGACTTTTATGAGCAAAATCTCAGGGGGAGATAACAGCAGGTTGCTTTTGTTTCCTGAGGGGAATGTAGTTTCTTTTATAACATTACATACTTAAAGGTGGATCCTTTAAATATGTAATATTTAAAGGTGGATTTATAGATTTAATATTTAATTTTAATATATTTAAAGGCCCCATCTTTAAATGTACATAATATTTAAAGGAAGGTCCATCACAGCACTATGGAGTACATTTATAAAGGTAAAAGTAGTGATTTAGTAGTGAAGTTTAAGATTACAAGTAGCAAATGATTTTTCACTTTAAGTATGCCTTTTATACATTTGCAGATGTCTCCATCTTTGCTACTACTGCAGAAAAATAGAAGAGCAACATGATAAACAGTAGAAAAGATTTATGCACTTTTAAGGAATGAATAGCTTATTTATAAATAATAAAAACACTGTTATTTTTAATGTGATTCAATATTGTTTTTTGTCAAATTAAGAAGTTCTATCTCAATTCAAAAATAATAATTTGGTGACTTCTTATCTGACTTCTGCTTTTGAGAAACATGGTGGTTAGAGAAAAAGAGTAGGAATGATGTTTTTCATCAGTTTTTTCTGTCAAAAGCTAGTGAAATGATGTCACAAGATGATCTCTAAATCATATCACATGAATCTGTTTTTTTTCTGTTCAATGTGTCTCATTATCATGCACGATGTGAGATGAGACAGTTCCACCTCAGTTGTTGGCATGTGCTGCAGGCAGTTATGTGCATTTCCTCACCAGTCAGCTGGAATGGCGGATGGCTGCTTATAGAGCTGCACACATGACAGGAAGTGAAAAGTGCCGCTGCTTACCTGTTGAGTTCCAACACATGGAACACGATGAAAAGATTTTCCCTCAAGTGAGAACACAGCTGCGCTCTTCATTCAGCTTTAAAAGGGAGGAAAAAAAAACTTGAATTATTACCTTGAAACAAACAAAGCACACATACAGTATCTCAATAATCATCTAATTCACTATAAGAAAGTGCATTTAACATGGAAGGTTGCATACAAAGTACACCTGCATGCTCAACCCTGAAATTACATTTCTATGCAAAGCTAATTGTTTTTCCAATTCTATTTCAGGTGCAAGATAATCTGGATTACTTTTAGACATTTTTCCTTCTTAATGTTTGGAGCTATAAGTTCATGACCTCCACTGGAGTCACTGGGATGTGCTTGTGGAAGTTAAGAAACCAAAGTTCCATCCAATAATTGCTTTTTGGGAGTTTTATTAAAATTGTCCGGTGGTATCATGAGATATATTAGTAGCAGATAAATACATGATTGCCCTCCTTTCATGGCAGCAAGCTGTAGTACTTTATTTTGCAAATCACTTCACCCGTATTGTAAAACAGATTTTTTTGTCAGCCTTTTGCAAACTGAAACTGACCTCGTTAGACTTTGATCATCACTGAAATGAGTTGCATCTATTTTCTTAGATCTGCTCGATGTCACTGCATCATCTGGCACTGTTTCTGTTTTTTACTGCAGAGCTGGATTTGCTTTTGTTTATCTTACTTGGCAAAACTGATCAAAAGTTTAGAGAATAAATCTTCTGACAAACTAACTTTGACAAGTGTACATTCTCACAGTTTGCACAAGGTTTATATGTTAATTATGTTGAATTCTGCAAGCAATTTCGAGCCAAAACTGCTCTTTGTCCATGCTGACAAACACAGAACCTCAGACAACAACAGTTCCAGAACCAACATTACCAGAAACCAGAAAAAAAAAAAGAGAAAGAAATGTGAAGAGAAAGGAAACCTTGTTACAAAAAACAGTCATTAGCCAAAACTTGTATTTGGCTAAAATCTGTCTTGGAAGGATGATGGAAAGAGGAACTCAGAAATGTGAGAGGACGGAGGAGAGACAAAGAAACGGTTTATTTTCTCTTAACATTAATTCTGGCTGCTGCTCATAGGCTCATTTTCTTTTTACCAGTGTTTAAAATGAGCATTGTTGCTAAATAAAACTGAGTTACCATTTCTTGTAGCGACTTATTCTTGTTAATACCCCTAAATAGAAAAAAAAAAACAGCTTATAAATAAAGTCCGCTACTCTTTGAACTAACTGAACTGGTTCTTTTGCTTGTTGCATTTGGCTCAGAGAGTTCAGCTGAACTGATACCAGAAGCAGGTTATTAACACTTAGATGCTGGAAGCAGAAGTACGAAGGGAGTAACAGCAATCTACAGCTAAATGCTCAGAGTTATAAAATGCTCTGAAAAGTACAGAAGTGTCTCGGACAATAACTGAAATTCTCGTCGCATTTTGAGCATGAACAGATTGTTACAATTGGACAAAATGTGAACACCTAGCTAAACATATGGCAAGGGGAAAATACACCTAAAAGTAGATTAAATTAAATGCCTAGCTTTCCTTGAAAGAATGCATATCACCCGCCGCATCTTATGGTGAGAAATGATGAGGTTGTAGTCGTTTTAGTCAAACCTTAAAAACAACATTATGTGTGATATTATAGTAAATGTTGGGGATGATCATCATCTACAACCACATCAACTTTTAGCTCATTGTCTGTAAAATTTGCTGAGCTAGAGCCATTTTTGAGTTAGCTAATGTTGATTAGCTGTGGCAGCCATCTTGAATAAGCTTGACTTCAAAGGTTAATCAGTTGTAGATGTACTTCCTATGATCACTTTCTGAAAGTGTCATTAACATCTGTCCAGTGGTTTTTTCAGATATTTTGAAAACACAACACACAAATGAACACACAAGACTTGAGCAAAAACATTATTTTACCTTCAGTGACAGTTGATAAACAGCATTTGGTATTATAAAAGCACAGAATACAAACAGTGTTCATTCTTTTTAGTAAAATGTAATATTAATCAAATTTTTGTAGATGAATGCATTACAACACAAGGGTATAAATAATACTAGCAGAAAATAAATGTGTCCATAAAGGATTTATGCCAACAAACTGGATCAAAAGTGTCTCAGCTGATAAATAGTTTAAGCAACAAGAAGTAAACTTGGAGCCATTTGTTTAACTTTGCAAAGTTTTGTTTCCAACACCTTCATTTATATGAAGATGGAGTTACTACCTCTTCTTTTTATGCAGCGCACAGCGAGCGTTCACAACATCGCACTCCACAAAAACAGCTGAGAAAATAATACTATTTAAATGTGCTAGTGTGTGGAGTAATTATTGACTAACTGGGAGATGTCTGAATTTATCACACATGACCAAACAAGCAAAAGAAATACAACTGGGAAAAAATGAACAAACAAATGGAATGACCACAGTTCTTATTTAGTGTTCAATTGAAGAGTAATATTATCTCAATTTGTTCTAGCGGCCATGCAGGTTTCAGTCAACGGTTTCAATCAGCTGGTCATAAAATGAGAGACAGAGCAGTCAGCATGTAAAACGTGGGCGGCACTGAGTCAGAACAGCAAGAAGTATCCACAATCATTTTTATTTTGTCTTTCTTTTTTAGAGATAGAAAACCTGTTAAAACATAGTGGCAAAAAAAAAGAGTTGGTAGCGTTCAGATGTCGCATAATTCTTATCATTTCATCCAAAAAGGTGAAGGAAGGGTGGTAATGTTTTTATCTATGTCTGTGTCTGTGTGCTTGTTTGTACCTTAAGCAAAATATATCATAAATCACTGAATAGATTTTAATTAATCTCCCTGAAAGTAATCATTGGATTAACGTCTACAACTGATTAACACTTGGACTCAACCCAATTCAAGATGGCTACACAAAAAAGGCTACACGTCAGTGAATTCTACAGATACTGAGCTAAAATTTCCTGTTGTAGATGCTGACAGTCATTCAGAACACATACACCAACAACTAAAAGATCATGCAAGACATCACAATATTGCATGAAATTGTGCATCATTTTATTTTCAAGATTTAACCTAAACTGGCTAGAAATATGTCCTTTCTCGACATATGATTTTAGTTTAAAACACTGGCATGGAAGGTGGAGACCAATATGCATTCTTCAAGTAAACGCTAGGCTTTTTATTCACTGCCCTCCTGTTTAAACAGATCTACTAACATCCGCAATCAAAATCTGTTGTTGGATCAGCCCAAAAAATGCTTGTCACACCACTGAACTCAGTCACAGAAGCCCACTGGCAGCCCAAATCAAATTCAAGTCACTAATGCTTTCCTACAGAGTGACTTCAGGATCTACAGCCAGCTATCTAAACTTAATCATACAGGCTTATGCTCCTTCTCGACCACTGAACTCCCCTCAGGAACAACTTCTCCCTGCACACAAGGCAAGATCAGAACAGGCTGTTCTCATTCGTGGAATCACAACAAGCTCTCCAATACTATCAGAGGCAGAGGCATCCCTCTCTATACCTAAAAAACTCTTATGAAGACTCTCCTTTCTGAGATTACCTCCTCGTTTTAACATCTCTGAGGGCCCTTAAATATCAGCAAACATTAGGAACACTGGTGAACCTTCGTTGCTAATATCTTTTTGGTGTGTAAATCAGTGATGGAGCAGTCAAAAAACTGTCAAGACTTTGTTGCCGGGTGCAACTGAGAAAAATCTTCAGTAGGCAAACAATAAATCAACATGTCACACACAGCGTTTTCTCCTCTGTCATCTTCTTGTCTGAAACCATCCCGAGAAAAAAAGAAAAAGAGTGTGTTTGTCCTTTTTTTTCCAGACTGTGAGGAGACTGCAGTAACTCTCATTATTGGTTAGCAATTTTTTTTTTGTCTCTGTGCACAAACTCCTAATATCCACAGTTAATTTTTACATCTTTACCTCTTTTATTTGGTATCATAAATATCTCATGAGCCAGCAGATGGATTTCAATGAAACTTTCAGACGATTATCATTCGATGGGCATCAATAACTTATTAGGTTTTGGAGTCAATCCAATTTCAGATAGTCGCCTCAGGTAAGCAACCTTAGCAAACACAAAAGAGGCTGTAACACAGCCAGTTTTACAGATATTGAGCTAAAATTTGATGTGGCAGTAGCTGAGAGTCATCTCCAGCACATACTGTGAACACTAACAGACCAGATGAGATGTGTTTTTAAAACTTTGGCATTAACTATTACAGTCATCTATATCTGTCTGTTTGCAAAATATTGCATGAATCACTGGACAGATTTTAGTAAAACTTCCAGAAATTAATCCTTGGATGTACATCTACAACTCGTTCATAATATCGTTTTCAAGATTTGACCAAAACAGCTACAGCATCCCGTCTCATCATAAGATGATCTTAGTCTAAAACTCTGGCTTGAAATGCCAGGCAATATGCATTCCTTTAGAGCTAGCTTATTCATTTTAAGTATTTAGGATTTAATGCAATGTTTTTTTCACTATTTAAAAACATAAATATTGTAAGTCACAGGCAATAAATGGTTTTCTAAACAACTGAATTAAAAAAAATAAATAGGTGAATCGTTCTTCTGCTGGGTTGGTAGTTAAAGAGGTGGTTTACAGTAAAAAAAAATAAAATAGAATTGTTTTGGAGAAAAGGAGGATAGGTGCTTATTACACCCACACTGATGTTTGACAGGAAGGTTAAAGTTATGAGAACTCTGCTGACAATGTTTAATCTATACAGCTTGTTAATATTCATAAAGAGAGCACTTGTTTTTAGTACTACGTTTTTATTTATTGGTATAAAAACACTGTTAAAATACTAAGGAAAGAGCTAAAAAGAAATCGAGAACAGGCCGCAGGGATAAGATCTGGATTTTAAAACCATATAAGATTTCTTTTATCAGAATTTTAAGACTTAGGCCTAATGGCGTACTCAAAAGCACCACGGTTTTAGAATCAATTATCCACACTGATGACAATCATATCCATTTCAGCTTCTAAGTCACAGCCAAAGGATATTGTATCGGAAAAATTGTATGTCTCTGTTGTGTGGTACAAGAGGGTGGGAGGTGGGGGATAATTTAGGCAGTTAAGTTGATTCTCTTTGAAAGATGACTCCAGGCCCCTCAAGAGGAAAGCAGCCAGGGTTTATAAGTGATATCTGCTCCATGGTTAATTCAGCGCGATTTTCCAAGCACAAGGTCACTCATTGTCAGTATCAGACAGAGGCCCATTCAGAAGAATGAGATGAGCTCAGAGAGCTTTCTCATTCTGAGTCCGCAGCTCTCGACTCATAATTATCTGGATGGAGCAGGCCTGCCTGACATTGTCAAGGAATACAAAGCTGTAATCTCTGCCTGGTTCTTCTGTAATGAATTAACGCCAGTGGCGGTGAAACAGCAATGCATCACAGGGACAGATAGATTTTATTTTACAGCGTTATCAGCGCTTCTATCGTGGGGATGGCTCCGGAAACATTGACTATTTAGAGTGGTGTGACCTTTTCACCAGTAAGTTCTCTGCATCTGGGGAACTAGTCAACCTTTCTTTCAAACCCGCAGAAGCAGTGTCAAATCCTGTCAGACGTGTTTAAAGGCTTTTACATTCTTAGAATTACGATGAGTTTACTGCAGACGATGGAGAAACAGCATGACATTGGAAGCAAACAAAAGTTTTCATCTGCACCAAAAATGTGCCCTACAAATATTAGGTCAAAATGAGGTTGTTTGTTTGGGGTTTTGAGGCAAACAGAAATAGCTGCTGATGTTTTTCTGTTAAAATGTTCAAACATGAATAAGACAAAATGTGTAAGCTCTCCACAACTTTACAGCCCCTTGAAAAACTATTCATAACCCCTGAACTTTTCCACAATTTGTCACGTTACAACCACAAACTTTCAAGTATTTTAGGTGATAGACCAACTCAAAATTGTAAAGCGTAAGCAAGATAATACATGGTTTTCACATTTTTGGCCCACATTTGTGTTCAGCCCTTCCAAGTCAATACTCTGTAGAACCAACTTTCTCTTTAATTCCAGCTGCAAGTCTTTTGAGGTTTGTCTCAGTTTTACACATCTAGAGATGGAACGTTTTACCCTTTTTTTGCAACATAGTTCAAGCTCTGTCAGATTGGATGGAGAGCATCTGTGAACAGCAATGTTCAAGTCTTGCCTCAGAATCTTTGATCTAACCCATTCCATTGTAGCTCTTTAACCCACCCAGTGGCACAAAGACTGTATTGAGCAGTTCAGTCTAAATTGATTCTAGTTTAGCTTCTGTCCTCTTGGCTGCTGTTATTAGATGAAAGTTTTAATTCCATCTAACTTCCCAGAACATAAATCTCAGAAAGCATTTGCTTTATCATTCTTAAAGTGTACTACATGTAATTTTATCATATCGTTTTTGAAATATATCAACAATCACTTATAGTCAACCTCAGACCAAGGTGAGTATTTTCAGTCAGCTTGATTACCATCTGACATATCTAATGTTGTTTACAGGAAAACACCAACTCAAAAAATAAAAACTTTGCCATGTGAGTGTTTTGTTCTGTCCTTTATTTTTTTTATTTCTGGATTGTTGGTCCATGTTAAAAATATTTACCTGAGTCTTTCACGAAGCCCTCAAATCAAATTAAAAACTGCTTGTGACTTTATTGCCTTCTAGACATAAAATCCTTTTTTAAAGTTACATCAGTGGTTTGGATTCAGGTCTATTAGGCACACAGAAGCCTTATCATCCTGAGCCCGTTTAATCTTAGAAGCTAAATGGGGTCTGCCCTGAATAGTACATGGGTTGAAAACTACTCCGGTGTTGTCGTCATTTAAGTTTCAGGGTTTGCCGTTTGGGGCCATTTTTTAACTTTGCTTTCTCTGCAGAAATGAATAGAGTCAGGCATTAATGATCAGCATCAGTGAAGATCTAAGTTGATCAACATTTAGATATGATGATGAAAGCAGCAAGACGGTAACTTTTCCTTTGCTGGTGGCTGAGGGGTTTTGAATGGACTCCATAATACTCACGACTTCTAGAGATGCACCGTTCTATTTGGCCACATAACCGATTTAACACTGTGAATCACAAAGCTCTACAGAAAGCGGTCAGATTGGTTCAAACCATTACAAGGACTGATCCGTCAGCCTTCCAGGACCCCACAGGCAGCGCTATCAGGGGAAGACAAAGAGGATCCTCTCTGATCCCAGTCATCTCAGACACTCACTCCTCACAGTCCAGCTGTCAGGCTGACAGGACAGGAGAACTATTAAAAATTCAATTTTCCTCCTATTTATACAGCTAAGCTTACCAATGACCAGAGTGAAAGAGAACAAATGGGCAAAAAGATGTATTTTCAGAGAAACATGGCTGTAAGAATAAAAGAATTTGAAGGTGCTTTGCTGTACTTTGACCAGGGAGATTACAGTCAATTATTTAAGTATAAATAACTACCAGCAGATCACCGGTAGGGAACTGCTAAATATTAAATATCTAGTTCAACCACTCAGCATTCAGCACATTAAAACATCAGCAAAATTACAAAACATAATAATACATTTACTTTACAGCTTTAATCTTTTGCACTAAAGCTAGTTTGTTATTATTGCCTGCTGCCATGTCTCATACACTACTGGATAGATTTTAATGAATCTCTCAGAAAGTAGTTATTAGATGTTCATCTATAAATGAATAACATTTTGGAGTCCAAATGATGGTCACCACAGCTAATTGACCTGCACAAAAAAAGTCTTTAACTAAAAGAATTTTACAGATATTGAGCTAAAATTTGGCGTGGTAGTTTAAGATTTCACCACAACAGCTCATCTCGTTTTAAAACTCTGGCATAAACGACAGAGGAGATATGTGTTCCTTTAAGGAATGCTAGGACTTTAATTTATTTAGTTTTATTTCGTTTTACCTTTTTTATCTGCTACTAGTGTAAAAAATCTGAGGCGCTCTGAAAACTTAAACGATTGAGAAATCGTAATTTGGATTAAAATATGGACATTTTTAAGTGTGTGAAACACATTTTAAAATGAAACAACTAACATTGAGTGATGAGCAAATTATCATGAAGCATTACAAAACCATTTTATAACACATTTGACTTTGCTTAAATCAAGGATATTGTTTAACAAATAACACCTGAAAGTTCTGTAGGAAATTTACATAAACTTCATCACACCTTCAACTTTATTCAAATAGGATTAGGGGTTCAAAATAAAAGCAAATTAATAACTGTTCTTCTGGCTTTGACAAGTGGGCCCCATCCCATTTAAAACTCACCTGGGAGGAAATGCTCACTTTGATGTTGAAGAGTTTTCTGTCATCATGCCAAGAGCTCATGTTAAAGTTCCCTAAAGTCCACAAAAAAAGCCCTGTGAGGTTGGAGAGGAGTTTCAAACAGCATCTGAATCAGCTGTATATACCAGCTTCCCTGTCGGCTGGTTCCAATACAACCTTTAAGTCCTACTCCCTCCATGTAAACAAACAGGACATTGCTCTTGTTAAGATGTTGACAATTCTTGATACGGGTAGTTCTTACTTTGCTGCTATGTGTTCAAATATTATCATTTTTTAAATGTTTATCTGTAACTATAGTTATTTCATGCTTAAAAGGAAGATCTTGTAACACCTGCGTGGCAGTATGAGGGACTTACAGCCACACATTGCTAATGTGCTGATTAGTTTTAAAGATACAACATGGCAGCTTCAGTGAAACAGTTCCTGCTGGCTTCAACTCCCAGCAACGAAACGGGACCAGGAAAGTTATACCCACTTGGTGGTTCCCCCGTTGAGAATGCCCAGAAATCACCCTATAAACCTGAAACTCCGACCTGAGCAGTTAGAACTGAAGATGCCTTTTGGAAACATCTGTCATTTATCTCTTGTTTGAGCTGTTAGGCTCACTAATGACCAGATGATTGAAAACAGATGTATTTTTAGGAACAGAACCTTTGAGATGAATGGTAGTAATGTAATGGTTTTAGGTTGCTTTACAGCTCATTGGAATGGTCAGTTCGCAGGTATTGTTAAATTATAAAAACTGCGCAATTTCAAGGATTGTTTTTGGACAGTGTGCAGCCATCTGTTGTGCTGTTATATTCAAGCTTTTCTCTTTTGTTTAATAAAATTTGCTGCGAGTCTTGAAGCTCTATGACACCTTATTCATGCTTGGGATTCCCAACAGTGTTTATTTCCTCTGACTCAGTGGGACTAAACAAGTAAAAATAAAAACTTGTCATGTCGAGAAGCCAAATGCAGCTTTGCACAAACAAAATATAGGAAATGCAGCTAACCAAAAAGCAGAGATGAGTTGAGATGTTCAATAGGATTTTTTCATTCTTAGCTTAAAGAAAGGCGATTTTTTTAAAAATCCTCCAACTGGTGGGTGACTCCAATTGAAAAATCGCTTTCAGACATCACAGATGTTAACTGTTTCAGATTTCATTGTGGCGTGTTTGATGGAGGGTGACAGTGAATATCTCTGCAGCACAATAGAAGCCTTGGTGATTATTTAATAAAACACAAAAGCTTTTAATTTTTTCCAGGGACCGCTGTTTAGTTAGAGCTCATTAAATAAACATACTGGCTTGGGGTTTTTATTACTCATTACATTCAATCATTGAATTAAGTCATTAAATTTGAACAAAAACATGATGTTTTGGACTTGGCAGTACTCGGGGGCAGGAAATGTACTGTAGCTCAGCTGTTTTATTGATAGCTGAGTGTAAGAAGATGGTTGCGAATGTGACAGCTGATTCTTCTTTTGCTCGTTTTGTTTATTAAAACTTAATTATTGTGTAGAAACGACTTAATCACAACAGTGACACACAGTAACTTTAAAGTTTTTAATTGGTGTTTAGACATAAAGCATTAAAGACTAATGTGCACCATGTTAAACTGTAATAACTTGAATAAACTTTATTAATTTAATTCTTGATGCTGTGTTTTTTTTACATAATTGAAGCTTGATTCATTAGCGGAATGGATATATCAATGCATCAACATTTATAGCCTTATTTTTCATGGAAAATATCTTTAATTGTATTTTTAATTGTCTTATCTCATATTAGGATTTGGTTTATTAGCAATGTTTAGAAATAAATCTTTCTTCTGTCTGAATTCATTAATATTAGAGATTCAAATGTTGTTGTTTTTTTAAATATCTGCAGAATGAATTAATTAGAAAAGGTGTTTGTTGAGGTCACTTTGATTTGTTTGTCGTTTTTCCAAAAATTGTTGGTTGTTTTTATTTGTTTCCCACAACACGTCCACTCGTGACAGAAAAATTAGTCCAACTGGCGCTCGTGTCTCTCATGGGAACCAGGATTTTATTTTCTAAATGTTTATTTCCTGGTTTAAATCGTATTGACTTGTTGAAACCCTCTGTTTGTATGTTTCTTAAACTTTTTTAATAGAAACCAAAAACATGTTTATCTATTTATACAGTGAGTGTCCAGCACATGTGTTTTGTTTTTTTCCTCATTATGATTCATATAAACTTTAGACAAATTTTTGGTGTAAAGAAGAAAAATAAATCTTTGCTGTAAACTTTTTGTATTAGATTTTTGAGTGTTTGCTCTCAAGCAAGAACAAAAACAAATTTTTTTTTTTTTTTTACTTGTAGTAGCTCGGCTCTGTTGAATCAGGTGGGTTTATGAAGAAAAGTATAAAATTGCCTCCTCAGTTCCAGCATCACAATTTATTTGAAACGTACCAATAAGTTGACTCAACAAGCTGCATGCAGTCCTTTTAATACGCTGGGTCTGCAACCCCACTGGATCAAATACTACTGAATATTGGTAACACACAATGCACCTACTATTGCAGTTTAAAATGAACTCTACTTAAATAATCTTGACTTGCCACATCCCCAGGAGTTATAATTTTCTTCTCTGAGGGGACTGAAGTCTTTTCGCAAAACACCAGAGTTGTTTTATTTCTTTGTTCCAAAACCATATTGTTTTTTGATTTAGAAAAATCAAACACAAACAGACTAAAGCATTTGCTCCCAGTTGGACTTTTATTCATTTTGTCCACATGGTATTTGAAGCGATGCTGAACTGGCTTAACTTTAGGTTTAGCTCCTCGTCTGAAACCACCTTCCTGATGTATAATTCATATGGGAAGATGTTCGAGGGACACGTTCCCGGTAATTAAGTTGTGTAAATGACAAGGTCATTAACAAAATTTATATGGTAATGCTGTGCCCCAAAAGGAAATGGGCAGCGGGACCTGTCCTGTGGCGGATGCTGACTTCAGCAGCAGCGGGGGCTGATGAGGCTTCCAGTGTTGCATTAGTAAGGAAAATGTTAAACAGCAGAATTTACATAGATGCCACACCATTCATGAGTTTAGACTGTGACCCCAATTTTATTTAATAATATTTAAACCA
>JAOXNZ010000044.1:3804781-3816668 GCA_028566095.1 Kryptolebias brasiliensis
GGAGATTTGAAACACTTTTTTTTATTAAATCTGTAAAAATTTTGCACTAATAGTGTTGTTAGACAAAAGATCTGTCAAATATTAACACTGAGATCAAATCATACAATATTTAACTAATTCTTGTTTAAATTTTTACATCTTTAACGTTCTTGTTTTATAACAATAACAAATATGAACTGCACTCCAAAGAGATAATGTTAAACATGAAACATTTTAAAATAATTCATATATTTTTGGTTGTGTGAAAAATAAAGAGGAAAAAGGAAAACAGAGCATCTTGTTGGAAATCTGAACTCAGTCGTAGTCCAAGAACCAAGCGTTTCATAATGACTTGTTTGTTATTTTCATTAGAAAAGGCAAATATTCTTTTTTTTTATTAACTTTCCTCTAACTTTACCTCAACAATCAGCAGAAATGCTCTTGTAATCAGCCAACTAACACTCTGATTAATAAAGTGAAGACCCCAAAAACAGGAAAAGCTCAACAAAAATACAAAAGTATTTTCATAAATCATTTATTTAAAGACAAAAGAGAACAAAGAATGCTGAAGTTTGTGAAAAGAACATCTTGTGGACTGTGAGGTAGAAGGGTGGACCCTTCATAGAATAGGATAGATCTAAAAAAATTAAATAAATCTTTGTAAAGCTGAAAAAACAACATTTTTACATGATACTGGAATGAATAAAAATCCCTAAAACAAGAACAGAACAGAAACACTTGCATTTTCAAGCTTTTTTGTTACTACTTTGGTTTACTTTGTCCTATTTTAGTTATTTATACAACAAAACATTCAGCTCATTCAGGAAATGGGTGCTTTGACTCTTGACTTTTGTAACTTTTCAAAATATTCCACTTTTTTTACAAATATTTTTTCAATTTAGACACATTCTGATCTTTTTAATACCTTGAAAAACATTGTTTTTGTTTTATTTTTGTATGCTACTTTTACCTTCTGTTACTTTTAGCGTTTAACACAAACATTGTTTTTAATCCACTTAGTTCCTCATCAGGACAATGCATTTTAGATGGCATAAACCAAAATCACACATTTGTCTGAGAGTGTTTGGAAGCTGTAGCACATTATACGTTCAGATGAAGAAATAAAACGTGCAGAAAGAAACTGCTGAAAGACAGGCATGGAGACTAAATATTGTAATTATGCAAACAGAACTTGTGTTAGAGCTGCAATTTGAAGTAATGTAATAACAGTTTGCTTTGCTAATCCTGTCAAATCATTTACAGTGAACTGCTTACACATAAACCAGACAAACAAAACTCCAACACTAACAAGAGAAGAAAGACTAACACAATTTTCTTTTTTTTCACGAGATTAATGCATGCGATTAATTGATATATTGTTTGCTTGTTGTTTTGCATTTTTCTCCATTTACTTATTTTTTTCCCTTTCCTATTTTTTTTTTAATTGAGAAGACAAACTAGAATGCAACCAATCCATTTTCCTGAAATTGCTTTTCTGAAATAACTTTTGGACTTAGAAAATAAGACTTTTAAAAACTAAGCCATATTACTTTCACTTCTGCCAAACAAATCTTCCAACTCCTCTGATGAAATAGAGTCAGAACAAAGCAAACCCTGCCGGCTCAGTCTTTTACACACATCAGCCGCTTCTCCAGAGTAAAACTGTAGGAGGGGAATTGTAATCAGTGGGGTACAAAATTAAAGCAGTGGATTAAAGCCAAATTACTTTCTTAAACAAAATAGGTAACTATATCAGCAGCAGGTGGTCTCTTTCTCACAATACGGGCACACAAAACACACACACACAAACATGCACTGTCTCAAACACACAGACAATTATTTGCAAGTAATCAAGATTTGATTTCCTCAGAATAAAAATACCTATGAAGACTGTCCTGGTGTGAATAATGACACATAAAACAGCTATATATAAATTAATTATGGCAGAACCGGAGCAATAAATGCTGTGGTTTACCACATCAAGCAGTCCAGCACATGGAGGCAGGCTGTACAGGAAGTAAACAAGTGTCCAGAACCGTGTTGGAACAAAGAAATATCTAAACCATGCAACCACTGGGCCCAAAAAATACTGAACTTGTGGACACTGGTATAGAACAAGGGTCTGCAACTTGTGAATCTTCAGCCCCTTTGCAGTTACTCCTTGTAACTTTGACCAGAAATCATGTTTTTTTAAATTAACAAAAGGAACAGGTACTTCAGCAATGTATCTGTCTAAATTTTTTTTAGGCACAGACAAACAAACGTGCACACACAGACATAAGCTGAAAAACATTATCACTCTGCCTTCGCCTTCAGCAACAGGAGAGCACAAACATGGAACTCAACTGTTTAGAAGAGAACTGCCATCAAGCTGCCAGGCCTCTGACTGCCCAAATGAAAAAGTGATCGTGGAGAGTTATATAAACTGAATCTGAGGTCTGTTGCAGAAGTTCTAGTTGCTTCAGTGACTGATTGTGACCTGCTGCCCTTTTGCTCCAGTCCTGCCCTGAACGTTTCTGCTAGGTGTTGTGTGACATCCCTCTAGATGGTGTTGCTGCTGGTGCTGCTTGAAGAGCGTGTAAGCATTGATCACAGCCAAGTCCAGGATGTTATAAAATACAGCCACTCGCCATCTGATCAGGGAACAACCATGATGATACCACTGAAAGGCAAAGGCGGGCAATAATGTTTTGATTGTGTCTGTGTTTGAGTGTCTGACTTTGATCAAAATATCTCATGAGCCACTAAACCAGCTGATTCCAACTAATTACCTTTGGAAATCAACTGGATTCACAAAGGCTGCCACAGCCAACTGACCTTAAAAAAGAAAACACACAAAATTGACTATAACTCAGTCAATTTTACAGATAATGAGCCAGAATTCTGTGTGGAAGTAGCTGAAAGCTATACCCAACACATATGCTGAACGCAAAATATATTTCATGAACCACTGAAGGGATTTTAATGAAACTTTCAGGAAATAATCATTGGATGTACCAATACAACTAATTAACTTTTGAAGCCAAATCCATTCAAGATGGTCGCCACAGCCAACTGACCTTAGAAAACACAAAAATGCCTATAACATAATAACAGTTTTACAGATATTAAGCTAAGATTTGATGTGGTAGTAGCTGAGGTCTTTCAAAACACATATTTTGAGAATGATATCTCACAATGTCATGGGACACTGCACATAACCCCTTTTTATAGTTTGACCAAAATGACGACAACAAAAGATTATCTTAGTCTAAAACTCTGGCATGAAAGGCAGCGGGTGACATGCATTCCTTCAAGGAATGGTAGGCCTTCCTTTAATGTTGTCATGTTTGCCTTTGTCCCCTTAGAGATGCTTCTGCACACTTTCTCCTTTTGTTGCCTTAGGAATGTTGCAATATCACACATTAGCAGCTATATTTTGTTTTATGCTGCTTGCTCTGTAGCTTTAATTTCTGTTTTGTTACGCAAAGTTTCAAAGAACCTGGTCTTCTTTGCCTTAAAGGCAGTGAGTTGACAGTTTTCAGGAAAGAGAAGAAGCTGTTGTGTTATTCTTTCATTCCCCGTGAAGTTCTCCACCAAATTTAGCATCACACTCTCTCCTGAACTGACCTGTACTCTGTGTCTCCTCCTTTTCAAAATAAAAAGCTCTCACTGAGCGTGACATTCACAGCCAGCCAAAATTTGATGCTGAATTTATCAGGCTTATTCCTCCTTGCACTGAATAAATTTGCACTGGACCTTGGTGGGGAACAACTTCTCATCTATTGTAATGTTAGCACTAGAGTTTGAGGCAAGCAATGCTTTTCAGGATAAATTTGTTCCAAGCTGACATCAGAGCAAACTTGTCTTCTGCAGCCTTGTGTCTCCTTGTTATCAAAGCGAAGGAATCTCGTTAACTCTCTGGAACGGTTTCTGATCGTCATTTCCTTGGAAAACCGAAGGCTCCGTTTTTCAGACCGCAGGCTGTCCAAGTTCATGTTTTTATATGCCCTAGTCTCTACAGATATATAACAGGGCTATGAAGGCTTTCAGCTCAGCCACAGTCACATCCCAAAAGCTGTCACCGTGGTGACGATGTGCCTGAGCCAAAGTGTTGTCCCTGATCTGCTTCAGCATGCTGCTGTCAAACATGCAGGAGGCTGGAAGGGCATCTTCAGAGTTGGAATAGAAAGCCAGAATATTTAGTCTTCTGATTTTGTCTCCTCTATCTTCCTGGATTTTCAGTAATAATCATTGCCATCGTAGCATTTGTATGTACATGTGTGTACCGTTAGCAAAATATCTCATAAGCCAGTGGATGGATCTGAATGAAACTCAAGTCCAAGTCCTCATTGAATGTAGATCTACAGCTGTTTAACTTTTGGAGTCAGTCCATTCAAGATGGCCGCCACAGCTAAGTGACCTTAGCAAACACAAACATGGTTGTGACTCAGCCAGTTTTACGAATAGTGAGCTAAAATTTGATGTGGTAGTAGCTCAGACTGATCCCCAAGTGATCAAGCGAGATTTGTTTTAAAATATTTCTCATTAACTGTTGGAGTCAACGCTGTCTGTTTGTTAGCAAAGTATCCCATGAAACACTGGATGAATTCTAACTTTCAGATGTACATCTACAACTAATTGACTTTTGGAGTCAACCAAATTCAAGATGGCTGCCACAGCTAAACAAAAACAGCTATTCCTGTGATTTTTACAGCTATTGAGCTAAAGTTTGGTATAGTAGAAGCAAAGCGTCAATCACAACACATATCTCAAGCTCTAACAGATCATGCAAGATATTGCATTAGACTGCACATAATTTTATTTTCATAGTTCGAACAAAACAAAGATTAGCACTTATATCATTTTTCAACATAAGACAATCTTAGTCTAAAACACTGAAAGGTCTCAAGGAATGCTAGGACTTCAGTTTTTATGCATTTGATGTTATCAATGATTTGGTGCATTGCAAAAAAAATAGGTTTTTTTAATTTTCTGTATTTTTTTTTAGATTTACAGCAAAGATATTTCTTACCTTTTGTATATCACAAATTAAATAAACATCTTTCCAACCTTGATGGAAATAGTTTCTTTTATTCTTTTATTTTGCAAAATCTTTTCTCCATCCAGCTCTCCGGAAACCCTAAGAAAAATAATATAAATAATATATCAGGTAAACACGATCAGGTTGGTTCTGTCATGGATATCCAGAGAGCAGGCTGGTTCTGATTTGTTTCTGTTTTCATTTTTTACCTCAGACTGTAGGAAGACTCATCAGCGCTCCCTGGGATCTCCTTTTATTTGCCTGTTTGCATTCAGGAGTAGTTTTTATATTTGTGTTCCATCAGCATGGCTGTGTTGGGTTTACAGACTGTACATTACATATTCATCATGACATCTCTTCAATATTCATGAAAAGTAAAAATAAAAAAAGACTGCATGAGACTCCCACACTTACACTTTTACAGGAATTTTTTTTGTATCTCAACACAAATAAAATTTGCATTCAAATATAAAAAAACCTAGAGAGTGGTAACAATATCTATGCATAAATTAGCAGTAAAACTGCAGCTTACTTTCATTTGGAGTTAAGCACAACAAATGGTTGAGTTCAGTTGCAAAATTTTATTAATTCGGACAAATTACCACACTTTCACAAAAGAAAAAAGAAAAAACACCAAAAGAGTAATAAGGTCTTTGCTGCCAGACTTTTCGTTCTTGGCAGGATTTTTAACACACTGACTCCACCACACATCCCAGAATCTTTCCTCATTTGTGAAAAGCTGGAGAGAGATCTGCAGAGATGTGAAAATAGGTCCAGACTTCCCAATGAGTATTCCACTCACAGCTCCCTGACCTTGAGGTGAGCTTATCCCTGGCCGGTGTGCAGAGCCGAATGAATTATAATATCCACCTATAGGTCCAAGCCTAGCCTCTGCCCTGACCACTCAACACCAGGCCTTGCACAGCTTCGCTTTCTGAAACTCTGCCTGAAACCATCAGGAGCTTTTTACCACAGTGTATCAGCACCCAGCGAGGGATGAAGTCCTGACCAGCCAAGACTTCTGGTTCCACAATATAAAGCAAAAATTGAAAATGAGCCGATGGTAATATTTCTCTTTTTTTTTGTTCTTTCTGAACATGAATTATTCAGTCAGCCTTCATGAAGAGCTGCACACGTTCTGTTTAATTAGGATTGTTTGGTTGTACGCATGTTTGCCAAATTCTAAATTTAGGCTGGCGGATCGCACACACTTGGTTGTAAAGGTGAAATACTGAACAATATTTGAATAAAATTATTTCCTTTACTGTATTGAAATGCATAACAAGCAAATTTCATCTCCCTCTTTAGCCTTTAGTGCTATAACCAGTGGGACTTCAGTTTCTTATTAAAACAGCTGCTATTTTGAGGGGATTTTCCTGTTTGGTGCAGCGTGTGAGTGGGCGCCCACAGGTAGCATTATTAGGATTAAAATGGATGTTGCATTTGTGTGCTTCGTTTCTGCTGCACTGTGAATTTTAAACTGTTATTCACTTTTTTTTAGAATCCTGAGAAAGTAGAAGAAAAAATTGTTTTCATCTAGTTTTTTTTCCCCCAATCTTACTCTAATTTGGTTATGAAACAGGGAGATTTAGTTTCTTGCAATTTTGAGTTGCCAATTAGTCTCCAGCAGTCACAGCCCAGTTAGATACTCTCTTTAGGTTGAGGCTGGCCACCCATTGCAGGAAACTCATTTCAGCTGTTTGAATTCAGAATCTTGTTCTTTCGGTCATGATTCAACTCTTACAACCATAAGTGAGGGCTGGAATGAGGATGAGCAAGTGATTAAAGAGCTTTGTCTTTTGGCTCAACTCATTCTTCACAATACAAACCAGTCCAGCGAAGTTCCAGCCCATTAGGTCGTTTGTCTCGCCACCATCACAACAGTAAAACCACCTCCACCTAAGTTAGGGACTCATTCTGCCAAAAACAGAGAGGAATGCTCCTGAACATGACCTCATGGAAGAGCTAAAACTCATCCACTTCAGACTCGGTCCCCAACCACTCAAGTGAGCACTGAAGGTCATGACTTTTGCAAAGGGGAACCAAAGAGCGTGCTTCAGATATCAGACCATGACACTGCTCAGCCTTCAAGGGAATGTTCACTCCAGGGTGTTAGAAAGGAAGCGCCAACTGATGAGTGGCTTTTGTGAAAGTTGTCTAACAGTGGGCTAGAGTTTTACCCAGAGGGGAGTCCACATGTCCAGTCCACCTATGTTTTGTGGACCTAAAGAAGACTTATAACTGTCTCCACATATAACAATTCTTGCATCCTTGAGGATCCCCTGGCTCTTACACAGCTTGAGATTTCTCAACTTCATAGTTTTGGGTGTTTAGTGTTTAAACAACAAACCATGACTTGCTCTAACAATCTCCCACAACTGAAATACAGTAGCATGATCAATTATAGACCTTTTGCAGATGCAGTATCTGTTAGCACGGAGTGTTCTCCCTTATTTTCCACGCATTGTCAAAATTCCTGCAGTTCTTGCTGACTGTTTTCTTTTAATAACCGATTTGCATGATGCTTTTTATTTAAACTATTTGCCGTGTCTGTTAGCTTTGACCATTTGGAATACCAAATTTGAATTTTTGTGACTCTTCTTTTTAAAGGGTTCTGAAAATAAATTAGAGTTTTTATGCTTATAAAGTAGTAAGACCAGACAGAGATTGAGGGGGGGAGTTTTATGATAAAGAGAACAAGAAATGGATGAAATGTGATGGGTACCACAGTTTAAATTATGCCACAGTGAGCAATCATGGCCATTTCGGTACTATTATGCAATGTCTTTCTCCTCCTCCTCTTTTTCTCCATCTGTCTCTGTCTCTCCTCTCTGTCCATCTGTCTTGCCTGCTCGCCTTCCCGTCTGTTCTCATGTAACCCTCCTTGTACCCCAACACACACACACTCACAGCCCGACCTTATCTTCATTCCCAGACAAGGCTCCCTGTTTGGGCTGTCATTATAACCACTTTGAATCGCCTAGCTTAGTGGCGAATGAGGAAAGACATGCTGTGCCCAATCACAAGACTCTTTCTTCTATTCCAATAGATGCATGTCATATTCCACTCTGAGAAAGGTAATATGTACTGAAGGATTCAACTCCAAAAGTCCTGGAGTGGCTGAACAAATCTTAAAAAGTCTTTCCTTATGATAAATGCTCCCAGGCTTGGCTGGTGTTTGAGTTAAGCAGTCCAGAGAAGAGGCATTCCTCAAGCTGAAAGGCTTTCTCTGCTGAAATGACAATAGGGACTCTTTTTCTATGATTTATTTAAAGAAAACTTGTAGTTATTGGTATTTGGACATGTTTCAAAAACCCTCAAATCAACACAACAACCTGTCGTCAGTTAAAAAAAAAAAAGCAGTGTAAAACAAATTGTAAAAAATTACATTTAGAACTTGTTAAGGAACAAAGTCTGAGGAAAAATTCTAAATTTTCTGATATTAGACATATTAAGAACATGAATAACATTTTCTGACAGCTGAAATCCTGTGAAATCTCCGTCTCACCAGGAATGTTTGGACGCAAGTCTCAGACCAATAATTGAACCTTGGATTCAGGAGGAGCAGAATGGCTTTCGTCCGGGTCATGAAACTTAAACCAGATCTTTATCTTTGCAGAGCTGCTGAGGATGTCATGTGACTTTAAATGGCCAGTCCACTGGTGTTTTGTGGATCTGGACATGGCGAAAGGTTTCAACCTCGTTCTGTGGGAGGAGCTGTGAGAGCATGAGGTGCTGGTGTTATCCAGTCCCTGTATAACCAAAACAACCACATCCTTGGCTCAAACTCAAGCTTAATCCTGGTGTGGACTGGACTCCACCAGGTTGTCCGTCATCTTCAATCCTGTTTGTGGTGCTCATGGACAGAATCTGAAGGTGCCGTTGTGGAGAGGAAGGTGTCAGGTCTGGGAACCTCAGGGTCTTGTCTTCTGTTGGTGGCTTCAAGCCATGACCTTCAGAGTGCACTGGGGAGGTTAGCAGCTGAGTGTGAAGCGGATGAAGCGGTGTGAACGCTCCCTCCACTTCTGGGGGTGAGTCTCTGCCTCAAGAGAAGAAGTTCAAATCCCTGATTGTAGGATGGAGCAAGAGATGAACTGGCGTATTGAGACCTCGTCCACCTTAATGAGGGCATTGCTGCAGTTTGTCGTGGTAAAGAAGAAGCATAGCCAAAAAGAAATGCTCTTGATTTTCTGGTCCATGCTTGTTCCAACCCTCACCAATGGTTATGAGCTATGAACCTAAAGGGTGAGATTCTGGATACAAGAGGCTGAAATGATTTGCCTCCATAGGGGGGCTGGGCTCAGAGATAAGGTGAGGAGCTTTGCCGTCTGGGAGGAACTCAGAGTAGAGCTGCTGTTTCTTTGCATTGAAAGAAATCAGCGGAGGTTATTGAGGTATCTGATTAGGATGTCTCCACAGGTAGGTGACCAATTCTAAATATTTGCCTTTGGGTGATCAGTTTACCTTCTGATTCACTCTTCATATTGATGCCCAAATATTTGCGTGCAGTTGTAGCTTTTTATGTGCAAAATGAATACTCAAAGGTGTGTGTGTGCATGTGTGTGCGTGGTGAGGTGCTTTGTGCCGACAGGTCCAACAGTTTCTGCAGGTATCAGAGTCGGGCAGCACTCATGAATGATTGGCAGCTTTTATTTTATTTGTGATTGTCTGGCTGTTTGCTTTTTCTTTTCTCTGTATTAAGCAGGTGAAGTAAAACAAGGCGGTATGGACCAAGCACACATTGAAAACAAGCCCAGAAAAACAAACACTGCAACTGCCAATATTTCCAAGCAACATTTTGTGACAAAAACAAGCCTAAATGTTTTGTATCGAAGGTGACGCTGGCAGAGATGCTGAGAACACAATTGTTGGTAATATAAACGCAGCGGTATCCATCTCAAGCTAGGTAGAGTCTGGGTTTTTGCCACTAAAATACCATTCTAGCTTTTCATAAAGTTTATATGCCAATAATTCTTAAAGCCTAAAACATGCAGGCATTTTAAATGTATTTTATGGTGATCATATGTCCAGGACACTTGAGTGCAGCACAACGTATTTAACAACATGTTTTCCTGCTGAATCTAAAGAAGCGAGGCTCTTTAAGTCTTTAAAACAAAATGTGCCGTCTTTTCCTTCAGGTTTTATTTGCCGATGCTCCCAAAACATTTACTGCACCAGTGTGATAAGAAAAAAATACTACAATACTTACAAGAGTTCAGTAAGCGTTTTTTTTTTTATCTGCTCTGTTTAAACTGCGATCAAAAACATAACATCCCTACATGTCCAACTGTTTTTGTTCTGCTTTTGGTTTTGTTGTTTTGTCAGGTTGTAGCTTGATGTTTCAGCTCAGAAAGATTCGTTTTAACTCGTGCTTTTGTATTACTTTCCCATCATGTTCAGTTAGATTTTGTCATTTTTCTATTGTCTTAATTGTTGTCCATGTTACTTCCTGTTTCAGTTCTGAGAGCCTTTTCCTTTCTACTTTTGAGCTTGCTTTTGTTGCTGTTAGGTCTTGGCTTATTGTTCACACCTAAGTTTCAGTTTGATTATTCCTGTCAGTTTATTTATAGGCTCCTTTTGTTTTCTCGGTTCTCAGTGTGTTCAATCTTTTGTTCCTCCTGCTCCTCAGTTTATCCAGCTTGTCCTGGTCTTCTGTTTATCTTTTGGGCTCCCTGCTTTTCAAGAGTTTTTATTCATAAAGATCTTTTTTTCCTCCATTTCTTTGTCTTCTGACTACATATAGGTCCTACCTCCCCCATTCTTTGTGATATAACAAAGAATGAGTCAAAAAACAAATCCAGTCTTGACTTTGTGTAATATTGTCACCGAAGGTGTTTGTGGTCTGTTAAAGGTCTGAGACTGATGCTGGTCACACAAACAGTAAGTCCACCTCAATAATTCACCGTATAACAAAGATATGAGCAGGCATTGTAGCCTATAATTATCCCCATAAATACTTGATTCTGGTAATGGCTCATTCATCAGGTGGAATTTCTTCAGATAATTTTATGTAATAAAAAAAAATTAACCTAGTAAATTCACACTAATAAATGAAGCCATTATCACCATAAAGGTAAAATGAAAGGTCACACTGAGGTGGCAGTTTGGGGAATCGGTACATATAACATATTAATAAAGAGCAAAATAAAGTGTTCCCCCTCCAAAAGCTCTGTTGGGAGGGGGGATAGGGGTTATTTAAACAAAAAGCAGTGCTTCAGAACAGCACTTAACATTGCATCCTAAAAGACATTTAACATTAGATATAATCCTGCACAAGCACTTGCACTATAAAACCTAAAACTATCACAAACACAGCTTTTATGTCCATTGGAGACCCTGCAGCTGTTATTTGGATGTTCTGGCTAATTATACTTCTGTTGTTGGCTGACTTACTGTATGCTGGAAAATGAACAAGGTCACAAAAGCATTATGAGCTAATAGGCGCCTAGTTATAGAGGAAATGTTTGCTTATAACGAAATTAAAAGAGAAAAGGAAAAAAAAACTACAAATAGCTTATTTTTGTTTATAACATGGTGGTTAGTGTAAAACCCTGCTTAGAGTAAACACTAGGAGTTGTAAAACTATAATCACAAACCACTTATTTGTTAAATATATATTATTTAAAAAAGAAAATATTCACTTGCAGCATACACACATTTTATTTACTAATTCCTTTTAATTCTTACAGCATCACACACCCAACCTTTTTGACAGAACCTTTTTTCAAAATGAAGCAACTCTGAGAAAAACCAGAAGAATCCTTCAGTATAAGTTTTAAACCAGAGAAACTGTTTTATGCAGAAGGGAAAAACATGCTTTCTCTGGCTTGGAATGTTCCTTGTACCCCCCCTGCCTAAGCAATGTGCCCCCAGAGGAACTGGGGG
>JAOXNZ010000044.1:3848659-3879916 GCA_028566095.1 Kryptolebias brasiliensis
AAACCGGAGTACCCGGAGTAAACCCACGTGTGCACAGGGAGAACATGTAAACTCCACCCAGGCCGGGTTTCGAACCTGCAATCTTGCTGGGAGGCGACAGCTCTAACCACTACGCCGCTGTTCCACCTGCCACTCCTGACTTAATGGCAAAATTTTAAGCAAAATGTTAGCGCTCATGTAATATGTTGTAGATCCATCTCAGCTACTCCCACACCAAATTTCAGGTCAATATCTGTAAAATTTACTGAGTTGCAGCCATTTCTGTCCTTTTTGAAGGTCAGTTGGGTGTGGCAGCCATCTTGAATGGGATTAACTCCAAAACTTTATCAGTTGTAGATGCATATCCATTTGTTAGTTTCTGCAAGTTTCATTCAAATTTGTCCAGTGGTTCAGGAGATATTTTGGCAAAAGGCAGGCATACGTACACACACAGAAAAACATCATCATCTGCTTTCGCCTTTTATTCAAATTTGTGATGCATGAACATCATGTTCTGTTGTGAAAGCATTGTAAATATGGAAGCTGCACAGAGCTGTTTTTAATAAAATGCAAAGGTGAGAAGTCGTAACTCAAAGCCTTTACTGCAAACATTTTAGAGAAACATGCCATAATCACACACCCTGCAACAGGCGTTAAGCTCAGACAACAACCATATTTTAAACTGAGAGCATGTAAATAAATCCAAGCGCAGCAATAAAACCAAATCTAAAACTCGACTTAAAATGATGCTGCAAAAGTAGTCACATAAAAACAAAGATGTAATTACAGGTAAACAAATAAATTCAGTATTCCACTTGAATCTGCATGCTAGCACATCCCGTATATGCTCATGTGTAAATGATGACATCACTTGCATGCAGGGTTTGTTACACGCATACAGATGCCCCCGTTTGGCCCAGCACAAAGGCATGCACACTTCAAAGGCCCGGGGTTTGGATCAAACGCAGTGGTTGCAGGTACACAGCTCTCTCCGTGGCTCTGCTCCCTTCATCTGTGGCTCTTTTCATGTCTGCACTCGCAGAAGCCACATCCACTACAACACTTGAATCTTAATGTGGATTAATGAGCCTAAATCAAATGAAATTGCAGTTCAAATAAACGAGATGCTGGAACCTGAGTGTAAAGCAATACTTGACCATGTGCCTTCGGTCATAAAAATCATTTGATTTCAAGGCTCGAGTTGGATAAAGTGGGTAAAAAAAAAAGGAAAAAAAGTGTGTGGACCTTCAAAGCTGGCAGCTTTTTTTGAACGATCTCCTTTTACAACCGCAGCTCTTCAATGTAGGCACCTCAAATCAGTTTGCTTCACATCACAGGGGCCCTCTTTATCGGGGATGATGAGAGATTTGCACTAAACTCGAAAATGTTGCGTTAAATTTTTGAAAGCTGAAAACTCGAGGTAAATTAAAGGCCGTGGAGGAATGCATATCGCCCACCTGATCCTGAATGCCTTTCGTGGGGATTCTAATTCAAGATGGCCGCCGCAGCCACATCTCTCGAGATGTGTTTAATGTGATGAGGATGACCCTGAGCTACTACCGTATAAAAATAGACTCTGTGATGTAGAGTAAGTTGTAGCCAGTTTTGTGTTGGCTAAGGCGGATTACCTGTGGCAGCCATCTTGATTTAAGTTGACGACAAAATTTAATCAATTTTAGACAGACAGGAAGTGTTGACTGTAAAAGTTAAAGTTTTAAGTAAATATGTTGCTCAATGTGTCGCACTTGGGGTATGTGCTGGAGATGACTCTCAGCTACTACCACACAAAATGTGAACACAGTATCTGTAAAATTGACTGAGTTATAGCCATTTTTGTATTTGCTAAGATTACTTAGCTGAAGTGGCCATATTGAATGGGACCGATTCCAAAAGTTAATCAGTTGTAGACAGAAATCCAGTGATTACGTTCTGAGAATTTCATTCAGATCTGTCTACTGGTTCATGAGCTATTTTGCTAACAAATCACGAAAAATGAGAAGAGATTTAAAAAATAAAAATTTCAATCAGTGAAACACGGTGGCAACAGTATGATGGTTGGGCCTCTGTGTTCCACCTGGGCACAGAAAGCTTACAATAAAACAACTGTTACCAGCAGATTCTAAAGAAAAATTATGTAGTTTTTAACTTTGACAAAACCTGGGTCATGCAAAAATATGAGCGTAAACACCTACGATGCTGCTCCTAATTAACACTTAAGACTTGAGGTAAGCCATTAATGTTGAAGGAATCTACTAACTTTCCTTAATTTAAGCTAAACTGTAGAATTTTGTTGTTGGTGGGGTAAAAAAATTCTTCCAAGCAGATGAGTTGACTTGACCAAAAGTGAAACGTTCTGTTAAATTTAGCTCAGTTAGCTCCGCCTTCACCTTCAGGGGATAATGACACAAACACAGGACGGGAAAAGTGATTTCTGATGAGCTTAAATAAACTCCAGTTTAAGTCTGTTCTGATGCCTGAGTCGCACAGTCCTTCAACTTTATTTCTGACTCGTGTCCCTTTGGGAGCTGAAGGTCACAGGCAGCAGGCTGACCGTCCCCTCTGACTTCCTTTTTTCTGTCCCCCTCCTCGTCTTCCTCCTGTCTCGTCACTTCACCCATGGGACACAGGGAAGGTGAAGGAGGGTCACGAAGCACAAACGCATGGTCAACTCTGTACCTGTGCTTTTATACCAAAATCTACACTCAACTTTTCAATGCAGATACATTTTTAAGAGCCGAATGATGGATGAGCAGCACCTGAAATAAATCTCATAATAACCTACGTTTGTCTTTTTTCCCTTGATTTTATCCAATAAATTTAATTACTCCTTGTTTGCTTCACTACAGATGTATACATGCATTTCTCAGTTGCTATGTTGAATCAAAATTATATTGCATCTTTAGACTTAATTGCGTTTTTATGTTATTTTTATAGACTTTGCTTACTTTTATTACACCACAATTGTTTTCTGTAATATGATAACTGAAGTCATGTCTTTATAAGCAAGTATCATTAATCACCGTGAACCTGATGATATTCATAAAACCTCCTTCCCAAACCCTGCAGATTTCTCCAGATGCATCTTCTCCGATTCGGTCTCTTATCTTATTAAAGGCCTTAATGGGAAGTGATTGATGACAAAATTCCTTGTGATTAAAAAGAGCTGTGACAGAGATGGTTGTGTTCCAGGAGGGGAGCAGAAATGTCACCGTGACGTCTTTAATGGGTTATTTTCAAATCACCTCGGAGATTTACAGGATTGCAAATAATTTAATATGCCAGGCCAGCAACGTTGTTGTAATAAGCCATCTAAAACAATTTATTGGATGTTCTCTCGCAATAATTCACGAGGGTCATGCATGTTTTATGAACAATCAGTCAAACTCAAACATCAGCGGGCTGGATAATGATGAACTATTTAGAGGAATGGGGCTATTTAAGCTCAGAGATGGAGTAGGACAAATACTCTCTATGAGCAATCTTTTAAAACTGGTTTGTAGTTTTTATGAAGATGTCTGTTTTTTCCTGCTACTGTCCATCTGCCTGCACATAGCAATGCATTCAAACGAGTCTGCTTCCTAAAAGAAACTTCTTGTTTTCTGACATTTTCGATATTTCACCTCAGACTGTAGATAGTGGAGAAGGTAAGACTCCCAGATTAGTCCATCGGGGAATATTAGGTGTAGCAGGAAGTGTGGTTGTAGAAACTTTCACGGAAATGTGACAAATCCTTCTGAGGTTTATGCTAATTACATGTGAAATGATTACAAACTTTATAAGCGAGACAAAATAAGAAATGGGGAGTCTAATGGTGTCCTGTTTTAGATAAAATTTTAATTAAACTAAAAGGAAATTGTTGCATAAATTTCAATTAAAGTAAGATTTTTTTTAAATAAAATTACTCAGTGCAGCGTCATGAAGACCGGTCAAAAATAAAACAAAGTAAGAAACAAAATCCAAGCAATATTTCTTCTAATATCAATGGTTAATATGCAATTAAATTAGAATTTAGTAAGCTAAATTTGTGAACAGCTGCCAACTTCCACCTGCGTTTGTTTACCTAAAAAGGTCAATAATGACAACGTCCATGAAAGAGACGTTTAGGATGGAGAAGTTGTCAGGAGTCTAGTGAGTGTGTGTGAGTGACTCATCTTTCCCAGAGAAGATCTTTGTTGAAGAACCTGTGCAGGTGGAAACAATCTGCCTCATCAGAAAGCTGAGGATATAAGGAGCGGCAGATCCTTCACTCAGCGCTGGATGATTAATGTTACAGGTAGTCTTCCTGCCTCATGTGCAGACAGTTCTGCTGGTCGATTCAATTTTACCATGTCTTACAGACCCGGATCCAAAAACACCAAACCAGATGCATTTTCAAGACAGTTTTCTTGTGGTGATGAGACACCCACCACCATCAACCCTTCTTCATGTGTTATTGGGGCCTTTTCCTGGGAAATTAGAGACGAGATACTAGAAGCCCAACAATCTGAACCTGGTCCAGACAACAAACCTCCAAATGACTTTTTCTTTCTCCTTCCGTCAGAGCTCGTCTCATCCATTGGGCACACACGGCTAATTTTCTTGTCATCCAGCCGAACAGTTTCTGTTATTAGACGAGACTTGTGGTGGCCGTCTTTATACAAAGATGTCAAAGACTATGTGCTTGCTTGTACTGTTTGTGCTCAAAATAAGACCCGAAATCAACCCCCCAGTGGTCTGCTTCATCCTCTCCCTGTTCCTAAACGTCCCTGGTCACACATAGCCCTCGATTTCAATACTGGACTACCTCATTCTAAGGGTTTTACTACCATTTTGACCATAATTGACTGTTTTTCTAAGGCCTGCCATCTCATGCCATTACGTAAACTTCCTACCTCCATGGAGAGGAACACAATTTGTTTCCAGGGTCTGGAAGGAGTTTGCCACTGTTTTGGCAGCTAAAGTAATCCTCAGTTCTGGTTTTCCCCCCAAAACTAATGGACACGCGGAGCAGGTGAACCAGGAGCTTGAGGCCACCCTTCGTTGTCTCTGTTCTTCACATCCCTCGTCCTGGAGTATCCACTTGCCCTGGGTGGAGTATGTCCATAACAGTCACACATGAGCAGCCACGGGACTTTCATCTTTGGCGTCATCTCTGGGCTATCAACCCCTTCTGTTCCCGTCAAATGAACAACAGACGTCTGTTACCTCTGTCCAGCATCACATCTGTCGTTGTAGACGTATCTGGACACAAACCTTGCGCTGCCCTAAACCGCACAGTCGAACAGAACCGCAGATGGGCCAACCGTAAAAGGACCCCTGCACCGTCATACTCACCTGGAGAAAGGGTTTGGCTCTCTACTCGTGACATCAATCTCAAGTTTTCCAATCGTAAACTGTCCCCCCGCTTTATTGGTCCTTTGAAATAACCTCTGTTCTCAGTCCCTCAGCTGTACGTCTCAAGGTCCCAGATGGGTTAAAGATTCACCCAGTATTTCATGTCTCTCTCATTAAACCTGTTTGTTCCAGTTCCTTTTGCCCTCCCTCCAGACCTCCGCCACCCACCCAAGACGTTGATGGCCATCCTGCGTTTGTCAATAAGATCTTGGATATTTTGCAGTAGGGAAGGGGTTTCCAGTACCTGGTGGACTGGAAGGGTTACGGGCCTGGGGAACCTTCATGGGTACCCCGCTCCTTCATTCTGGACCCTGATCTCATTAGAGATTTTGAGGCTTCTCATGGGTCGTGTTCTTCTCGACCGCCAGGAGGCAGTCTTTGAGAGGGGGGGTATGTCAGGATTCTAGTCTGTGTGTGTGTGTATGTATGAGTGACTCATCTTTCACTGACAAGATCTTTGCTGAAGAACCTGTGCAGGTGGAAACAATCTGCCTCATCAGGACACTGAGGATATAAGGAGCGGCAGAGCCTAACGTTACGGGTAGTCTTCCTGCCTCATTTGTTACTAAGTTGCTTGTTTCTAGTAAATGGTTTCTAGTTTTTGTACTTGTGCTCTCAGTCCTCGCTCATCTTCCTGTGAAATAATGATGCTTTTTCTCTGCCGCCTCTCAGACCAGTTCCTTCACCAGATTACCAGAAGAAAACCGCTAACTTTCCTTTGTGGAAGCTGCCGAAGCTCAATCTGCTTGCCCCCTCCTCAGCTACGGGATCTCCTCTCTGCTACTTCAGCTCTTTGGACCTCTGGAACTGCCATCACCTTTCATCTTGGGAGTTCTGATCACCCACGCTGGAGCCCCGGCTCGTTGCTTCTCTCCGATCCATTTAAAACACCTTTGCTTCCGTGCCCCTTTCCCCTGAAAGAAGAGTGTCATTTTCTCTATACCACGTGACTTAAGCCACCACGTGGTTTTTGACAGATTCAGCTGAGTGCTTCATTTTCATCGAGTATGGATCCAAATTTCAGAATTTTATATCGGTACATATATCTGTAAAACTCTACTTTGCAATGAGTACCTTTAACCCACAGAAGCTAAAAACTATAAATAAAAGCTGATCTTGTAACTGATTAAAGTCCCCTGACCAAGATGTTTTTGGTATCCATCAAAAAGGTTCTGGTTGAATTATGATATTTGAACTCTTGTTTAATAGGGGCCGCTGTAGCTCGGTGATCGGTGCTGTGGTCTCGTAATCTCGAGGCTCCAGGTTCAAGCCCAGGTTGTGTCAGGAAGGGCATCCAGCATAAATCAATTTCCAAATCATCTGTGTGAATTTGCTCGCCATGGTGACCCCTGCAGAAGGGAGCAGCTGAAAAGAAATTTTTATTTGAACTTTCATTCAGAGGGCCTTTTCTTTACTTCATGCGTTCAGTTGAACACTTCAGTCAGCCCTAACGGTTTGGATTTTGTATAAGAGCTTCGTCCTTGGAAAGCAACTTTTCATTCCTTTGGTTATATAAAACCTGTTTGATGAAACATAGTAAGACTGATTTTTCAAGCACTTTTCAGTTCAGAGAAGAGGCAGCTCCTGGGGTTTTTTTTCCTGACCATCTGAACTGATTTTATTCATATTGAAGGTGATGTTTTATAACTCCAAGACCTTGGAAAAATGTCTGCTTATTCCCATTAACTTGCATTCGTAATATTACGTCAGAGACGTACTGTTGCTATAATTTAACCCCCTATCATGTATTGTTTATCTCATTAATGTTATTGTGACATTCCTTGACTTTTTGATTTGGCTTCTTCTGTACTGTAAATCTCAGTGGGGAAAGTTGCATAATGACGAATAATAAGAGCCCAAACAATTTAAATAAACAATAAAAAGCCGTAATAATCCCAGGTTAGGTCCCATTTCAGTCCTTACACCTACCACTCTACTTATATGCATTTTGCTCATTTGTGAAGGGCTAAAGGTGTCCCAATTCATTAGGGATTTAACACGTACAAGCAGAGAATTTTCAAGGGAACACTTAATAATATTGTTAGAATAGCAAAGAAATTCACCTATGCCTTTATTATTATTTTATACTTAAAAACAGCCACTGTAATGTCTAATTTGATATTTTAATGTACTGGGTTTGGTATCATGGATGGTTTTTTTTAACAAGCATAAATACATCTGTTTTAAATTAATCTAAAACAGCTGATGACATTTATACAGCCTTCTTGAAGTGGTGTCCCATTTCATAGGGGAATATTTTAACCGCATGAATAAAACACAAATTGGAGGCCTTCAAAATCCAGGATCAAGGGTAACCCTAAAAACAGGATTCATGTGATCAATCAAAGAATTTCTGTCTTAGTTACTGAAATTCACAGATCTTTGAGCTATTTCTGGTTCCAGTCTGTGACAGAGGAATGGAGGAATTTTAGAATATTTTTAGCAAACTTTGGCACAACAAGTCTTAACCAAGCTTAACTGTTTTAAGCTTTTGGGAAGCTTGGATAGTTTTCAGACATTTTTATCATTTTGGTGAACATCCATCTGACCTAACCCACCTTATCAAGTCTTTTAAATCACTTGGTAACCACAAGTAATAATATATTTGTAACATTATTTATTCACGGTTGTTGAAATAACTCCAATCGACATTCCTGACTTGTGCAGATCTATCCACATTTTTAAATCTAAGCTGAGCTTCTTGGACATAACTTCTGTTCTTGTCAAACAAGCTGTTTAATTTTGAGAAACCTGTCAAATCTTGTAAATCGTGATCCCATTTAACAGGCACTGGCAGATTAAGCTATTTAGGAACAAAAATAAAAAACAAAAAAACCCACAAACCATTCATGGTAAATGTAAGTGAAAAACATTATTGTCTCTTTTTCAGTGAATTCTGTATGTGTTACATTCTATTTGTTATTCTTCTGTCTTGTATTTAATGTGGGACATGGAGCTCTAATCCTCCCCAGAGGACATGCAGTCACTTGCTCTATTACCTGCCCATTATTGGGCACCCTTCCAAATGTGTGTGACCATGCTGTAGATAGAACTAATCCTGTAATGACAGAGACAGTTAATTGATTGCAGTCTGATCTCTGTTCAAGGCTCTCTTGCAAGATGGAAACGGCGGATTGTGAGAAAGGACCCTAACCTTCTCTCGGTGAATTGATTTGAGACATTGACGGTACAGGAAATTCTGTAAGGCCATCAAAGCTGTGGAGTAGACAGATAATGACATGACTTTGTCCACTGATGCATGGGGCAAGGCGTGAGAGATGTGCCAACAATACACTCTCATGTCAAAGAACAATCGCACACATCCTTGATTATTTCTGTGTGCTGCATTTATTTTAAGTCCTATGAGGTACGATGCATGATGCAAGATAGTGCAATGCTCCACTTTAAACTAATAAACACTATTTGTCATCCTAAAAAAACTAATTCATGCATCATTTTGATGTTCACAACATTTGGATCATTCAAGATGAGCTCTTCTACAAGACTAGCTCTGAAATATTCTGCTAGAACAGAATGGATATCTATCAAGGCAAGGCTCAAATTAAAAAAGCAATATTATGAAATTTAGCAGACTAAATATTTGATAGAAGCTGAAATAAAAATGTCAGAATAATTTTACTAGCATGTGCTAAAAATGAATCGAAGGCTGTAAAATCTGAGCACGCTCAATCAAAAACTAATTTGAGTATAATTGAATCTAATGACACATTTATAAACTTGTGTAGCCAGTCCCAATGGGGAACAGATACTTTCAAATTGACTTAGTCAATGTTTCTGAATTCTGTTGCATAAAAAGCTCTGGTTTGATTGAAAATAACTGGTCGTACGGTTTATCTGTACATTTTAAAGACAAAGTTTTCATTTTAGTTGTGAATTCTCACAGGCGCAGCTGCATCCTTCTACATCTTTTTCTCTTTCGTGTTGTTTCTCGACACAATGACTTGTTGAGGCGGTGGCACAAACCTTCAGGCGATCTCTCCTAAAAAGCATTTATGGTTTTGCTCTCAGTGGAATGCCCTTAAAGTGAAAAGTTGAGTGAGGATCCTGGAAAAAAAAAAAAGATTCGGGTGGAGATCCACCTCTACACACATATTTGGAAGCATTATTTTTAGATTTCTGTTGTCATAAAAGTTACCACCAGTTAGAATGATCTCTGAAGCACAGATACCTGAAAACGAGGACTAACATGTTCAACATGAGGAGCATAAAAGAACAAACTTTTGACAAAACATCTTCAGTGTGATTTCTGAAGCGTTCAAGGATTTCAAGGCTGAAAACATGGGAGGTTAGTAGCTTACAGTGCTCACCAAGTACTTAGGAAACACAATTACAATCATTTGGTCTTAAAGTCTTAAATTATGTGAAATGTTTTGGTGAAAAGTTTTTCAAATGAGGTTCATTTAACTGAATCTTCAAGGAAATTATAGTAGATACATCCTCATTCCGTCTGGCCACCCGTACTTCAAGTTTGACCTCTGTAGTGGACATTTGTAAACTGAAATATCTCCCACCCTCTGCATACTACAGAGCCATCTCCTGTTTTTTAAAAATCACATTAAAGGTGGTGTCTCACTGGGTCACCAGATTAGTTGTTGACTCAAAATATCAAGAAAATAGGTGACACCTGCGAGTCATGTTTGCAGAGCCAGTTTCTAAAACTCACTGCTTTATTATTCATTATTAAATGCAATATTTGAATTAATTATCTCGTGGATAAGTTTCACATGTATGGTGCTGTGAGATCCACTGTAGTAAACACATGATTTCTTATGTGTGCAATATTCTCATTGCCTTCCAAACAACTGGAAAAGTTTAGCAAAAATAGAAGTTTGATTTTTTTTCCTGATAATATGAAGGATATAATGTAAATATAAGTAAACGTATGTAAAAAAAAAAACATGGTGGCAAAGAGAGCTAGTTGCATAATAGTTTTTCCAAATATTTCATCAGCTACTGGATGTTCCTTGAGCTGTTTGCTCTGAATAATAACACCTCTGTGAAGGTTTACCTGCAGGAAGAACAGAAAAAGGGATGTTTTTGTTCTGGTGTGAACTGTGAGAGTTCAGGAAGTGTTGAACCTAACGCCCCCACGTTGCTATGCTGCAGTGGCCATGATTGACAGATGGATGTGCAGGAGAAAGGTTAGAGGGGCTTTGGAGGCAAGACGAGGAATTATGGGATGGGAGGGGCTGATTGGGAGGCGCCTAACATAGATCAGACTCAAGATCATACCATGCTGTCCATACCAATGGGCTCATCCACAGACTGAACCGTACAAATCTCCATTTCAGACACAGAAATCAACTCGACAGTAGAATGTCGCCGCTTCTTTTACTGCACATGAAGAATTTCCACAAGCCCATTTAAAATTATGCTGAAATAGACATGCATGGGCACACATGCGCTGAATCGTAGGTTAGAGGAGCCCAGTGTGCCCCCGGTTACAGAGCAGCTGGGACGGGTCATTATCATCTGTGAACTGTGACTCACGCTGACATTGTCTGGATGACCAGCTATGATGGGGTGACGTGCTGCGACAGGCTTAAGGTGACTCAAAAAGAAAATGGCAGGGGGATGTCAGATTATGCGGAATGGGGGGAAAAAAAAAACGTATGAATGTGGATAGAGCACAAACAGGAACATTTGAGGGACGGCAAAAGGGTGAAGAAAACAGATGCATGGCCTACAAAAGAATAAAAGGCAGGGGGAAAATTTGATTCTACAGAGAAAAGGCACAAAAAAGAGAAAAACCATGGCACAGAGAGATAGAGAGGCTAAACAAGAGGAGAAGAAAGGAAGGGGATCCAATTTTTATTTGGATAAAAAGGCCAGCATCAGGATGAGCTGAATAGCGAGCTGCGGTCTTGTCATCATGTTCCTTTTTCTTCCCAGAACAACCTGTTTGATCTGTGCAGAGTAATATGGTGAACTGCAGGGGGTATCCACAGCATCAAAAGAAATTTAAACTACACACTGGCCCATTACAGCGTGCTCATATATGTGTGTGTCTCTCTTTCTAATAGTGACTGACTGCACATGTCAGTGAGCAGGGAACACAACACAAGGCTTGATTTTTGTCCCTTCGTCATGTTTCCACAATTATCGGCCAGCAGGTGTTCTTTGCCACATTGTGTCTTAACTACCAATCAAAACTAGCACCCTGTCTGATGCATTATTGAGTGTAACAAAGGACGTAATAACAATGAGCTCCTCTTGATGATCCATGATGGCAGTGACAACCAGATCAGGGACAGTTTGTTTTCAGCTGAGCTCCGTCAGAACTCGCACTCTGCTCTCTGCTGGAGGTAAGAGGTGTTGAACGCCACGAGAAAAGAGAAAGAAGACGGTCGACGGCTCATTTGATTTGGCTCGGAGTTCACATGAATAAACATGGGACTGTTGTTTGCTGCGGACACTCCAAATGCAAACCCTTGATTGTGTGATGAGATTTTTAAAAAATGTAATAGAAAAATCTGATTATGTTAATATTCTGAAGAGATTCAGGCAAAGCTCAATGTGGATGCTGTACAATTTACTATTTTGAGCCGTGGGTTTTCTTGTTGAAGGTAAAAATAAAGGTCTAGCACTTCTTGAAGGAATGCATATCACCCGCCAACTTTCATGGCAGAGTTTGAGACTAAAATCATCTTATGATGAGAAGAGATGAGGTTATACTGTAGCTGTTTTGGTCATTCTATGAGATCTTGTGAGATGTGTTAGCGCTCAGAGTATTTCATGAGGATGACTCTTAGCTACTACCCCACCAGATTTTAGCTTAATATCTGCAAAATTGGCTAAGTTATAGCCATATTTGTGTATCCTAAGGTAGGTTGGTTGTGGGTGCCATTTTAAATTGGGTTGACTCCAAAGTTTAATCGCCTGTAGATGTGCACCCAATGTTTTGTTTTAAAACGTTTCATTAAAATCCATCCGGTGGTTCAAGAGATATTTTGCTAAGTTTAAAAAACAGATCTCACTTCATCTGCTAGCAGTTAGAGTATGAGTTGAGGAGAACTCTCAGCGACTACAAAACTGAATTTAAGTTTAATAAAAAGAAATTGGTTGAGTTTTAGCCAGTTTTGTGTTTGCTAAGGTCGTTTAGCTGAATGTTATTGTTTCATGAGAGACGTGGGCAAAAACATTATTGCCACTTCTCCCTTTTGAAAGGTACTAATATCATTCTCAGCTCTCTGGTTTTATTAAAAAACAAAACAGGACTTATGAAACATATGTAAACACCTAATCAATAGTTTCAATCAACAGCTCTGCAAAGTCTCATCCTTTCTCAGTCTGTGTCTTGTAGCTCTGCTTAGTGAATTATGGACATTAATTCTAACTGGGAATTATGAGAAATTGATTTTCTGGTTGAGCTTCTCCCCACAGGCGAGGTTGCACGCTAAAACCAAATCTTGTTCTTGCATTGGCCGACACTTCGCCGTACTGGACAGCTTGCAAGGATTAGTATGAAAGTGAAACACTGCTGAAACATGAGCATGTCAGACATCACGCGTGACTTTCTTCATGCTTTGCTTATTTTGTGAAATTAGAGGACTAGCACTTCAAATGTGTGTTTGTTAGTGAGAGACAAATTACAGTTATAAACCAAAAAAAAGAGTCACCATTACATCATGTGTTTATTTCAATTTAATTCAGTTTTATTAAAAGTAAAAGGCATCTCACAGCAAAACGGTTTTCAAAAAGAATGACTTCTATGGGTCGTTTGTTCAAGCAGGGATTGTAAAATGTCTTCATGTTTTAAAATTAAGCAAAATCTAGAAGTTGTCTTATTTGAAATCACAGCTCAGCAATCAACAACATGGAATGCTGAAGAAGGGATTGTGTATTTTGGCCCAAACCATGATTATTTAATGCAGTTTAATCTCATTCAAGCACAAGTCCAAACCAGACATTCAAAGATGAAGAGCTGACTGTTTTAACGACAAACTTGAAGTCAATATATAGATCTCTGTCTTATTGAACATGTTTTCATAATCCTCATCATGTTCATTGCTTTTCTTTTTTTTTTTTTGATTGGCTTATTAAAACCATCCATCCTTTTTCTATGCCCTTCTTTTCCATGCAGGGTTGTGGGGAGCTGGTGCCTTTTTCCAGCGGTCGTTGTGCGAGAGGTGGGGTACACCCACCAACCTGTCTGTGGGAGGAAACCAGAGTACGTGACCCACAGATGTACGGGGAGAACATGTAAACGACAGACAGAAAGGTGGGAGGCGAACCTGAGACGTGTGACGCGACAGCGCCACAATGTGCTGCAATGCTGCTCCGCAAAAAAGCCTTCAGCTGTAAATCTCATGATACTTTAATTGAGAATTGATTTTCACCTTATTTGGTTGTTTCTTCGCTCGTTAAAGCAATAGTAATAATTCTGCTGCTTCTCTGAGTGGCAACAATGACAGTGCTTTGGTAGTTCTTTACTAATGTAGTTGTGTTTTTATGTTTTTTGTTCCTTTTTTTGCATTAAATTGAAAATTTCTTTCATCTTTATCTCGATCGATACCTTTGCTGTTGCAAAAGAGTGAATTTCCCTGCTGAGGGATGAATAAAGCTTTATTCTATTCTTCTATTTTAGCTCAGCTCTTTTGAAGTGGGGTTCTGTGGAAACGTTATGAACAATTAATATCGTACCTGTTGTAGGTAGCGCCTTGAATGAACTCAGTTTCAAAAATGTTTAATTCAGACCAAGTTAGCAAGTTAAAAGGCTAGTTCGAGGTGAACCATGACCAAAGTGGATTGTTGCCGTCTTAAAACAACTTTGATCTCAAAACTTCTTTGAGCTTTATGCAAATCCTTTTTTATAAACTTTTATAAACATTGCTGTCACTTTCACAGTACATGGTTACCCAATAATTTTATCCATTTTCATCACTATGGTCATCATTCATTATGATTCTGTGCATATGTCTGTATTTGTGCACAGTACATGTCTGCATTAATTGATTGTTTATGTTTAAGTTCCTAACGGAGAGCACGCTGTGTTGTTTATGCATGAAATGCACTATATCAATAAAAATTAAATTGACTATCTTTACCTGCTTGTTTCTGTTCAGGGTCACAGAGAGGTGGTCTTTGGGCAAAGGGCAACCTAGACAGGCCACCATCTATCACTGGGCTACATAAAGACAAACAAAGCCATTTATGCACACCCTAGTGACACTTTAGAGCAGCCAAATAACCCAACATGCTGGTTTTTGGACTGTGGAAGGAAACTAAAGTATGTGGAGCATCCATGGGAAGAACCTAACTTCACCCAGATAAGTTCCAGCTGGGATTCAAACCTGTGATCTTTTTGTTTCAGGGGAACAGTGCTAACCAACTGCTCCACTTTTCAGCCCTGCATTACGTGTAGTTATTTGCATGCAGTTCATGTAGGAATTTTATCTTTTTTCTGCCAGAATAACCATGTAATGTAGAGGTTTGTAAAACAAGAGTTTGCATGAAACACTATTTTTCTTGGCTTTGCTCGAGAAAAAAAAACATTACCTCGTCAATCCGGCCAAAACTAACCTTCATTTCTCCAAACTGAGTTTAAAGCGCTATCTGCAACAGGTAAGAAAATAACTCAATCCACAGTACTCCGCTGCAAAATATTCAAACTGTCCCTTTAAATTAACTGATTCTGTGCCTATTTAAATAGGATAATACTTTATTTTTTTGTATCTGTCTCATAAGGTTTTTACCATGGACCATCTCTTTTAGTCGACAGCATTTATTCAAGTAAGACAAGTGATCATGATTGTAACGTTTACCTCAGCTGCTTTCCTCTGCCAATAAAATCTAATGACGCACACCCCGATCTATTTTCATTTGTCTGTACAACATCCACAAATTCAGCTGCAGCCCTATCGCACACTTAGGAGACAGCAAGTGAAAAGCATTTCATCACAGCAGCTTGTAAGGCATTATCTTAGGAGTGTAGAGCGACTACCCCACAGATGCAATGATTAGACCAATCAAATTATAATGGGTGGATTAAAAGTTCAGAGGAATCACAGTGGGAGGGATAAGCATTTATCTCTTAGCACTCCCCTCCTGATTCTGAAGGATGTAGTCAGATTTAACAAAAGAGTTTATTTTTTTGTTTAAAAACCTGCACTGAGTTGTTTTGAATTATTTTTAGCCATTAGGAATCAGTGGGAACAACGCTTAATTAAAACACTAACCCTATAATCACCTTTTTATGGAATCTTTAAAAGGTACTTGCTGAGAGCTAAAAAAAAAATCAAACATAAAAAGGTTACCTGGGCGATATCAAATGGTGCAGTTTGAAAGAGTTTACTTCAGAAGTTTTCCAGATACATTGAATGAAATTCTGAAATGTAATTATGCTGCTGAACCCGTCAAAAACCACACAGACGCTTGCGTCACATTAGGCTGGCTTTGGCCTATGTAGGTAAACAAATGTGATGGAATCAGACAAGGATAGAATCTCATAAAAGACGTTTAGGTGGAAATATACGAGTGAATCAGCTGCTAAACAAAAAGAACGAGTAAGACAGCTGTGAAGAAGCGCCATAAAGAGCCTCATAATGATAAAACTCACTATTTCAACGTTTTTTCAACTGTAGTCCAACGCTCAGAACTCCTAAGAGTTTCAAAAACAAGGCAACTGGGCTTTGTTTCCCATCTGAGGAGCTTTTTCCACACAAAAGAAAAGCGTGGAGTTCCAAGCTTTTAACCGCTTTTGCGGTGAGGTGCTCTGTTACTGCAAGCTGAAATCACGACCAAATTACAGATTACTCCCCCTCTAGTCCCTCCTGTGGGTCAAGAGAGAAAAGGGTCATTGAAAAACAAGGTAACTGGACTTTGCTTCTGAAACTCGTAGGATTTGCCATGGCCTGGATGACTGAGAATCTAAGAAAATACTCGAAACGTAATAACTTAAATCTTAATTTATCCCCAGATTGTGATATGCTTATAAACTGCCTGTTAGATTGGATTAGGCTTGTAGCTTGTAGCTTATAGCTTGTACCATTGTAGTGTTGGACACCAAACTATAGACTTGACTTGACACACTTATCTTCATAAATACATCAAAACTGTTGGGCTTCTCCATCCCAAACAGTTCTTCCATGGACGTCACCATTGTTAACCTATTTTGGCCTTTCTATGAGTCAACATCACAACATTTGCTACAAATTGTTAATTTAAAAACACGTTAACAATCCATAGGAGAAAACAGTTGTGCAGTTTTTGTTTCTTACTTTACAATTATTTTTTTTGACCAGTCTTCCTAACATTGCAAAGAGTGTCTTTAAGTTGCCTATTTGAATATCAAGTACAATAAAGCAGCTTTGTTGTAAAGGAGCTTGTTTGGACACAAAAGAATCATGATTTTTGATCAATTTTAGGTGCAGAAGAGATATCACAATATTACACTTCTGATGTAAAGGTCACAGTGTCGCTGAATGCAATACACAGCTGCAGCTACTGCATTCATCCATGAAAATTGCTTTTGGATCATTTTTTGTCAGGATGTCAACACGGTCATCAGGTGATGACAGAAACATGACAAGTGATCCTTCAACACACCGCTCTGACACATCACCAATCGGCCTCACAAAAGCGGCGCTTCTACTGTTTTCCATTGCACATGTGTGCATGATATCAGGCCCACCGTTACAAATCATATAGGCTCGTTAGAGCTGTGTGCTGACAGAGAAATATTGGCTAATTAATGCATGAATTATTTTAATTACGACCTCATTAGCACACCTGATTATGTTTAATATATCATGGTGATTATAGCAGGACATGCTTGTTAAGGCAGCGAGTGAGCTCAAAGGGAGACAGGCAACACGGGAGTCAGAGGACGCGGCTCTGTGGGATTTTCACCCCACGCTAACAGGGTTAACAGCGTACAGCCTCGCATAGCTGAGGGCAAAAGATTCTTTTTCCTGGTTAGTCCTCTGACTTTGAATCAGTTTGCAGGTATCCTTTTGGTTTCTGTGAGTTTTTGGACTTGCTTATTTGTTGCTACTGACCTGACCTAACTTCAGCAGCTTGCTTAAAGAGGTAGAGCTCAGGTCTGGTCATTTCATCATGTGGACTAAAAAGAAATGACTACACACCAGCCCCATATAGACCAAACAGAAAACATTAATATCTCTGAGTGCATATCCTTCATACAAATGAAAGTGAGTATGAGCAACAATAGCAATAACAATGGTGATAATATTAGTAAATAGGGTGAAAAAGGAAATGCTTGGTTTACATTGCTAGAGGTAAGTTTATTGGCCTTTCAGAACAAATTTAGCTTTGATGTGGAATTAAAGACCCAAATGCAGGACTCATCGGAAGCAGTCAGACAAAACAAAACCAAAATCCGAAGACCACAAAACAAAGAGGCATCCAGAATAATTAATGACTCGAAACAGCAAAGAAAGGCAGGCAGAATATACTGAAAAGTTGGTGAGAAACAAAGAGCAGATGAAGAGCAATTAGTAAAAAGAACAAGGTGCGTAACGCAGGCAGAAGAAAAAAACTATACACAATAAACTAAGAAGACTAGTTTTACTTTGTTTCTCACTTTAGCAAACACAATATAAAATAAACATTTTCAAAAACAAAGGCAGACGAAAGTAAGAAAAAAGTGGCAATAGATAATAAAGCTCGGTACTTAATGGGTATGTAGGGGTACTTACAGGTTACATACTGTACTATGAAGTGACTTACTATGTTGTACTTAAAGGGTACATGCCCAGTCCCTACCTGGTCCTGGGTACTAGAACTGGTGCCAGTAATGTACTTGGTACTTACCAGGTAATTATCTGGTACATACTGGGTACGTACCTGATACTTACGTACCTCATACTTACTAGATATTGTGCCCAGTACATAACCGGTAAGAACCAGGTACAGACCAAGTAAGTAACAAGTATGTACCAGTTATGTAACCAGTGAGTATCAGGAACGTACCAGGTAAGAACCCACCAACTATGTAGCAGGTACAAAGTACTTGTGTGTCTTGTAACTACAGGGTAACACATGACTTACAGCTCAGTCTCTATAGGTGCTAGGTACGTATTGGTAAGTTCACTCTTTGGTTCAGGGTGATGTCAGTCATAAGAGAGGAGCTCAGAAAACTTGTTGGGCCTCTTGATCTAAAAAGCCAATTGAGGTGGTATGAACATATGGTAAACCCTGATGTCTCACAGGAGAGCAAACACGTCCCACTATGAAGCCCATGGGACAGACATTGACAGTGCAGAGAAATCCATGTCTCATGGTTGGTTTGGGTTGTGTCACTCCAGCTGCTTTTCCTACAACTCGGTCAGTGATGATGGATGGATGGATGGATGGATGGATGGATGGATGGATGGATGGATGGATGGATGGATGGATGGATGGATGGGATGGATGGGATGGATGGATGGATGGATGGACCAGTCTTAAACCTGGTCTTGAACTCAGGTCTCATTATTTAAAGCACTGTGTGTACCAGTTTGTGATCTGCTCACATGTAAAACATCAGAATGTCAAGTATTTATTACCAACGTTCACCTCACGTGTCTGATTGTGAAACACCATCATAGGCATGACATCCGCCACGTAACGGCTTTTACCAGATTTATTTAAAATATCTGTGATTTATCAAACAGTAGTTTAGCCTTTCATGCTTTCATGCAATAAACAATTCTAAACATTTCTAAATACACTCTTGTTTCAACATGTTGTAGTGTTTAGCTGTAAGATTGAAAATAAATTGATTTGATTTCCCCGTACGCTGGCTGTGTCGGTGGGGTATTAAAGAAAACTGACCCTGGGTCAGCTAATCACAACTCTGCTGACGTCTCATGAAACAGTGACTCTTTTTGCTTAAAGCAGCCTTTTACAAACTCTTTCTGCTGCATCTCAGACATCCGTCTTTAGGTGGGCGATCATTTAATTGCCTGTGTGCTTGTGTCTGTCTGTCTGTATGTTAGTAAAATATTTCCTGAACCACAGGACAGATTTGAAAGAAACTCTCAGAAATCACTGAATGTACATCTACAACTGATTAAGTCTTGGAGTCAACTTCATTCAAGATAGCCACCAGACACTAACACAAAAATCGCTATAACTCAGCCAATTTTACAGATATTGAGCATAAATTTGGTGTGGCAGTAGCTGATAAGCATCCCCATTGCATGCTCTAAGAGCTAACAAATTGTGCTAGACCTTCATTTAAAACTTCAGAAGGCACATTAGTGGGTGATATGCATTTGTTCAAGGAATGCTAGACCTTTAATTTGTTGTAGATCTCATCAAGGTTAATTTGTGCTTTTTCCTAAAAACATTCATTTGTGGCATGTTTGTCTTTTAGTCAGAGGTCTCGGCAATCAGCTTCATAAACTGTAAATGCTTGTGATACATAAATATTAACACTAATTGGACAGCTCTTTATAATCTGCTTTTTTCCGATAACTTCATTAAAACCAGCCCGTGACATTTTGCTGGGTAAACCCTGTGAATTTCCCTACAAGGGGATGAATATTATTTCTTCATTCATGCCTTCTGGTGTTCTTCCTCCATCAGTTGGACAATTTCTTTCAATAACCCTTTGCTTACGATTAATGAACAATGATGACCGTGGTTAAAAGGAAACCAGCATTTCTCCATCACATCCACGGGAGCTTAACAGCGTTCAGAGAAACAGGTTCAGTGGAGCGCCCGGCGTGACTCTTTCTGCTCTGATGAAATTAGTCTTGTGAAAATGGAAATTACATTTAATGCATCGGAACAACAGCAAATCGAACGCGGGGACAAAAAGAATATTATGAAATAGGTCAGACTGAATCATTCTGCCACAAAAAAAAAGAAGAAATTTGCCACTATTAGAAAATGTATGCTACGATGTTTTGGGTAATTTTATTTGGGAAACAAATGCAAGAGCCGAAGTGATTATCCAAAAATATTGTTATTTTGACAAGTAAGTTCTCTACATCGCATCTCCAATAATTTATTTGACCCTGTAGGGCTAATATACAGAACTACACAACGTTCACTCTGAAAGGCACAGCTCCACCCTTAACTACATATTGATCTTATCTGTGCAATTTAAAAACTACCTCTCTTCCCTCGGCTCAGATCCCTGGAGGATGAACGCTTCAGCCTCATCATACATACAGTGCAGACACACAACAACACATAAAAAGTTGCACAAACACACACACTGTGGGTGTGGAGGAGATTAAAGCATGGGGGAGGGGGGGTTCCACTCGAATACATGACTAATAGACTGTCGACACAGATAAATGACTTTTTAAGCAACAGAAAATTGCTCTATGTTCCATTCACTGAACACTGGTTTCCTCTCTTCTCTCGCTCCGTCTTCCCTCCTTCTTTGCCTCATCCTTTCCCCTCTTCTTTCTCTCTGCTTCCTGCTTGTCATATCTCCATCCTCACACCCTCTTCATCACTACACCCTTGCACCACTGACTCTTTTCTCTTCTGCCAGCTCCCTCTTGTTCTTGCCTCACTGTACTTCAACAAGTAGCAGAGGTTTGAGAGTCTGCCTTTTTCTTTTTTTTCCATTCCCCAGTTTGTTGAGGAGGGAGATAGAGAAAGATCTGAGACTCAACAATAGTGGAATTATGCAAATTTATCCAACCAGTGACAATGGATTAGAGCAGGCTCTCTCACAGCTGACAGAGGAGGTTTTGGAACGAGCTCTGAGTGTTGCTTAAAATGATTCTTGTCTCAAATTCACAGTCACGCGAAAACGTCTGCACATCCACATTTTTGCCTTTTCAAGTCTGGACGTTTGAATAGCTGCTGGATCTGCTCACCATGTAAACAAACCTGCCACATGGAAACTTCATAATGAATGAAAACAGCTTTGAGACAACAGACAGAACCTTTTTACTGAGAACGACAGTGTTTTTGTTACATCTTGATGCTTTGCAACAGAGAACTCTGAATATGGACGCCTTGTGTCAATTTACGCTGAACCTATGTTTCCCCCTAAAAAAGAAAAAGCAAAGAAGCAACTCCCATATGACACTTCACATATCCTTCACGCTTTATCTTATGAATGACACATGAATAGTAAAATTATTTGCGGTAGATTGAGTATTACAAACATTTTCCGCTCTGCTCAGGCTCTGCTAAACCACGCTTTTATTGCAAAATAGATCATCAAGAACCTTCAAACTGTTCAATTTCAGTCCGGATAAGAATCGCATGTGAATATTTTTGTGACTGCTTTATTGTTGGGTGGGCAATTGTAGAAAAGAAACATGCAGTAAAGCACACCGAGGTGATCCATAACAATACCAGGTCTATATACTCGTTTATTGTTGTTGTTTTCAAAATAAAACATCTCTCAAGCTTTCTCTTTCATTTCAGCTTAAACTACACCTTACTGATGTGGCCAACAGAGTGCATGATTCACATCTTACCTGTTGTAGATAGCTCTTAGAATGATCTCAGAATAAAAAAGTTTCATTCTGAACAGACAGGTGTACTAACAGGTACTCTGTAGGGTTCTGCATGTCATCTGTGGATTATACGACACGTATCTTGATAAAACAATTTGATTCATTAAAGATACATGAGCTGCAAAAACCAACACAATATTTAGACTTTAATCAAGATACAATGCAATTCGATGTGAGTTTTGATTCAGATATAGTGCAATATAATACAACAAAGCAAAGGAATGGTCCTATGTCTGGTATTGAGATTAATTATTCACTGCCTAATAATAAAAAAAAGGCCACTCACTAACAGATCTTGTTGTAAAATCGCAAAACACGTTCTTAAAACCTGACTAACAATTAATAAATAATACACAAAAAAGGCTTGCTGTAATATTAATAAACCTGCCAGCAGCAGATGTGTTTAATATTCTTTTAGTACCTCAACAGTGAGCTGCCAAATGTATTTTCTACATTATAAAGAATAAACTTTAGGAATATGAGTTGATTCGCATTGCTTGAAGCACATCAGAGTGTTTGTTGCTGTTTACTCCGGCGCTGCTGCAAATCTTCTCCTTAACTTTGAATTATTAAACAGATCAAATTTTATCAGTATAAGGATGTAACAAATCGATGCATCTAGATTTAATACCAAAACTGCATCGAAACATGGCTGCTCTACACGTACACGTGCGCAAACATGAATCCATGAATTGGTATGAATCGGTTAATTTTCCCCTGCCTACTACTCTGAGCAGAAAGACTCAAAAATTCTGTTTTATTGGTTTATTTTTAAAAACCTTAGTTTTAATGAGATTGTCACTCCGCCCAGTTATGCTCTATTTTACAACAAGTGCATCAAACCACTGACCAAGATGGCCTTTAGCGTAAATAACCACAGACTTCTATGCAAAGAATCGTTCAATGGAAGAGTGACCATGGTGTAAATGTTTGAGTGGCTATAACCAAATGGTAGATCAGGGCTTTTATCCCCAGACCTTGAAGTTTGCTGAATTGTTCCCGGGCAGGACACTGTTCCAGTCTGGTTTGGATCTGGCCCCACTCCGACTTCCATTAGCTCAAATCCTCTCCTAGATTCTCCAAACTGACGGCTAATAATTTCACACCCACAAAAACAATCTGAGCTAGCTAGCCCTTTAATAGTAAGAACCAAGAGTAATATTAGATCATTTTAACGGTCCTAAATGTTGACTTTTATCCATCTGTGCAGCAGGTATGCTCTCAAATAATACGTTTTTTTCAGTTCCTACACCATAGACTTTATTTTTGATTCGTTTTATATGTTTGTTGTTGTTTTGAACACAGCTGCATGTATCTTGTCAGGAGCTTTCGGTGTAACCTGACAGCAGGTCTTGGTGTCATGATGCAAAGCATGCTGTGTGCCTCGAGGTGTACAGTGTGTGCTCATAAAATAAAAAAACAAAACAAAATTAGTTTAGTTCTATTATATGATAAGGCAACTTATTGTCACAAGTGTGCAGGGGAGACTTCAGGCTATGCTGATTGAAAAAAGTTGAGTACAGGTGTTAAGATTCTCCAGAGAAATGCGTGTGCACAAGAGAAGGAAGTGAAGGGGTAGATAAGAAGAAGCTATAGGAGGAAAGGAGAGAGTCAACACTTGTATTCTGCAGTGCATCTGGCTATATCCTTCCCCTTTACTTCTGATCGGGGGCAGATTTCATAACAGCCTAATAACACCTTCCAAGAGGTCTCAAGATACAGCTATTCTATCTCTGCAAGAGCTGCCATCGTCTTTACCGCCACAATCCAGCCCCTGTCAACAGCCGTCAACCTCTACAGCCCCTGAGCCGGCTGATATTGACAATAAAACAGGAGGCAGGATCAGCAGGTTGCTGTGAATGTGTGCATACACGCGTGTACGCTTTCTTGTTGGTGAAAAGGTCCAAGAGTGGACACTCGTTCCAACAGCAGCAGCCAGAGTCGGGCTCAGTGTGCACCTGGTAGCTATACTCTCTCTCAGCAGGATGAAGGCGGATTTCAGAGGCGTGGGGAGGAATATAGAGAGCCGGGCACGAAGAAAGAAAAATGTATAATGATCCCCATTGTCACAGTCCTGAATTTTGGGCAGTTCTGGTTACTTCTCATTGTGCTGCAGAGGAGATTGAGAAGTGGAAGCTTGTCAGGCCCCATAAATGTAATGCCATATGGGAGTGTGGCTCTCACGCACTGAATCAAAAAATTTGCACTCCACATAAGGAAGATTGTGTTGCTTTTTTTAAGGTTGTGAAGGACGCACCGTGTGGCGGCCCTCATAAACATACGCGTCTCTTTCATGAGTTATTTTTCTGAGAATTGAAAAAGGCTTGCAGAATGACAGAGGAGACTTAAGAGGCAGATAAGAACGAAAACTATTTACATTGAAATGGGCTTTGAGGGTAGACAACGAGGAGACGGAGTCAAAAATGGAAAAATGTGAGAATGAGATGATGTGATCTTGGGCATGGATGTGAATAGAAACAAGGTTGAAGGTGCAGGCAAAAAAAATAATCACGCATAGGATGTTTGTACTGATGGATACATGATCAGCATGCACACCATTTGTCTCACCCCTGCCCCAGAAAAACTCTCAGGTGGCAATCTCATCCCTGCCTTTTCTTTTTTTCCTAATATTTGCTGCAGAGCTTTCAAAGAAAAAAGTGGATTTTGTGAGTTTTCATCTCGTTGTCTCTGGTGGGATTGTTAAAACAGACGGTGTCTATAGATCTTTGGGGGTCACCGCATTCAGAACCTCCCATTTGATGGTGCCATCATTCCCTGTGGTAACAATAAAGGACAATCAGTGTGTCTGAATTAGCTCGTGGCAAGAATCTGGACCCTGCACGTCAGGGTGAAGACCTTATCATGTTTGCTTGGTGCACGGCTCTGCAGAGGGAACAGCAAAGCTTAAGACATCATGCCCAGATTTTGCAGTGCTTACTTTCAATGTGTCTGGCCATTTCTCCGTCCTCTCCCTGTGACTTAGCAGCATCTACAGTGAGACTGATCAATAAATCACACCAACAAGAGGTCCTGAGGCCAATTAGGCCAGGAAGGCAGGGCTGGGGTCATGTCGCTGTAAGGCTGTGTGTCAATACTGAAACTTGACTACCCTTAAGAAGAAGGAATAAAAAATAAACACAGACCTGGGGGGGGGGGGTACTCATTTTAGTTACCATTTTTGGACTGTGTTGAATAAAAAACTAGATCCCACTACTAATGAAGCTATATACTCCTTGTTAGGAGTTACATAAATCATCTAAAGGCAGTAGCTCACTGAGCTGCGCCTGTTGGGAGACTAATTGGTGAAAACAATCCCTCAAAGTTTAGGAGAAATAGTGAGAAAATGCATTAATTTTTAGTGACGGTTCAACTGAATTCTGAGTGTTTGCAACCAAGTGACCAGCGAGACCTGTGGCCGCATTCTGAGCAGCCAGTTTTTGAAAATCACTTCAGATTGGTTCTAGTTTAGGTTGGAGATGCCCACGATGACTTTGTGACTTTTTCAAAAGTAAAGTTGTCAGATAAATGGTTTTGCAAATGTTCAAAACTCAAGCAACAGGACTGCACATCTCTGTGAGGAAGTTGAGAACCCTGTGAAAGTTGTGAGACATTCAGGAGACTCTCTCATGAATGCAGTTCATCAGCTACTCACAGCCTAGTGAGATGCAACCTTAAAGCTAACTTTGATGATGAAATACACCATCACCTTAGCTGTGCCAGTGGGGCCTTCTCCAGTCTCAGGAGAAGGGCCTTTGAGAGCCACGACCTACAGACCAGGACAACAATTCTGGTCTACAAAGCTGTAGTCAGAAACCTGGACTACATACAGTAGTAGGAGTACAAGGACAATATCAAAGCAAACATCATAAAGAGCCACATAGACCTCAAGACCTGGGAGGATGCTGCAACCAAAAGGGGCGACCTGGAGAACCCTTGTCTGAGAAGATGCTGCACCGGGGGCCTCCACCATATCCACAGGCTGCAGAAGAAGAGAATCTCCACCAGTTAGCCCCGTCCACTGCACTAAAATATGCAGGATCAGCCACCTAAGGACCCACAAGGACCAGGAAGGAGGGTGGTCATATTTGACAACGAGTGATGATGATAATTTTAGGAGTTTAGGACTTTCACATCAAATACAAAACAAAACAAAATCCTTGAAAGGACACCTGTATTGGTTTGTTAGTGCGGTGCAGGTAAAATAAATGACCATCACCTTTTCCAGGAGAAGTTCCTGCACAACTCAATCCCCCGGCCACGCCCTGTTTTCAGCAAATGCTTCCTTCTCTGTCAGATCTGCTCCTACATACCAAACAGAGCAGACAGATGAAGGAGAGCTGATCAAATATCACCGTCCAGCTTTCATGGCTAAGGTTTTAGCGCTCTCTGGTGGTGTGTTAAACAACAACATGACTATCTTCAAATATTTAGACTCATTTGTGCATCTCAGCTCATTCGAATGATCCTAAGATATCCCAGAAAACAGCTGCCGTCATGTAAATCTAACATATTACTATAATTGTTTCATTGCTCCTTGCCTTTAGCAGAAAATTGCAAACCTGAGCTGCAGTGTCTGATGCTTATCTTGGATTAATAATCTGCAATTAAGGTGAATGAACTTGGTTAAACGTTTTTGTGGTGAAAGAGCAGAGCGTGGTGAGGGTTCACAGGCTGGGAGACAATATTCTGTTTATTCAGCGCTGATTTACAAAAGACCTGTAGCCAAGCAGCAGCTGAGAACTGTCAGTCACACAAACTCACTCTCTCCGTGACAATCAAGTTAATTAAAGTGGTTGAACAATCAGGTACTTGGAGAAAGGCGGAATCAGTCACCCTCAGGCCAAGCACTTTCAGTCTTAATCAGACACATTAATTAAACTTCATTTCATCAATTTGCCTAAAGATTTAACCTTTTTGCTCCTAGAAGCTTGTGTGAGAAGTTGTCAGAGTATTGACACCAAATCTTTATTTGCATTTATTTAAAAAAAAAGCTCTGTTTGTTTACAAAGAGGTATTTCTCTTACTGTTAGGAGCTATTGCATGTACATATTGTAATTCCAATTTCTACGAAGGCCTTGAAATGTTGAGGTAGAGCAGAAACATTTTTGTTTAAGCTTATGTAAAATGCTGCCACAAACAAAAATCTTGATTTAAAGGACAGCTTGATGAAAATAGGAAAATGTTTGAATCTAAATAAAGCAAAAAAAAAAAAAAAGGTGCAAGAAAGCAAAGCCAAACCTGATTTTAAAAATAAAATAAAATAAAAATCAAGGAAGCTCAGTTGTTTTTTAAGAGAAAGGAAGTAAATCAAAGCTGAAGCATCACAGTAACTTTCTGTTCTCTCGCTCTCCCTCACCTTAACCTCAGATTGTTTTATCCATATTGTTTTTTTATTTATTAATTCTTTCAATAAAATATTTCTCCACATGTTTTAAAAATCCAGCAATTGTTTATTCAGTTACAGCCACTTTTTACCAAACAAGTTTAGGATTTTATAAAAGGCTATTCAGCAACAGGAATCCAATTTTACCTGATCTCCAAGGCTCTGGTTTCATTTTTATTCATTTGAGTCTTGTTCTGACAAGGCGTGAGCTCATAAAAACAACCAACAAAACAAAACGAAGCTTTTTAAATCGTCTATATTTTGATGTATTGCTCTGCAGTGTGCACTCTGACCTCCTTCAAGATATTTTTCTGCTTCATTTGCTGCAATCACAGAAGAGGAAACACTCTTTGGCCCCTGATACTATCTGGATTAATCACAAATCCCTGCATTAAGACTGTCAGGACGCTCTATTTAGTCTTTGAGCTGAAGCTCACAGCATCCTCTCTGAAAAAAACACTGTTTTATTAAGTTACAGTCCATAATATTCAGGGCCAGGTCAGGAGACCATGCTACTGGTAACATGTAACACAGGACAATCTAGTCAGCATCTAATCCGACCTCCCCACCAGTGTAATGCTGGTGATTAAAAACAAGACCTGACAAAGGGCAGATGAGCTGCTCGCATGCTGACGGCCAACATGCAAAACAAACAGATCAGTTCTCGCTTGGGTCAGCCACGGACCTTCATTTTCAGACCGCTCCACTAGCAAATGACACAGTGATCTGCGTCTCTTATGAGTCCACTCTTCACCGTTTGCTTGTGGGGGACATGAGTACAGAGGACAGCCTACTCATCCACAGTCTGGCGTTAGCAGCCTTTCGCTGTGGAGCTCTATAACTCAGGACAGTCCATAAATCTTCATGAATAATGGATCTTGATGCTGTACCACCAGAGGAACTACAGATTATGGATATCTGTTTCGTTCTGTGGCCCTCTGGACTGAAATTACTCCACATTTGTTTAGTTATTAGTGGTGGCAGCACCAATACAGAGGTTCTGAGGAGAGCCAAAAGCACAACCACTGAAACCACGGTGAGGACTAGTCGTCTCCACTGGCTGGGATGATGACCGAATACCAAAGCAGCTCCTTTTCAGTGCGTTATCTGAGGGTACAAGATCAACAAGAGGCCGTCCAAAGAATAGATGGAAAGACTGCATAAAGGAGGATATGAAGATCTGTGGCTTCGACCATAACTGATACAAGGACACTGAGGACAGGGAGAAATGGTGAGGCGAGGATCTGTCCGAGGCCTACCGAACCCAGAGACGCCTGAAATGTCACAGGACCCCTGCTCATCACCAGTGATTCAGACATCATTTAATTACATCAATAATTTTATGTTACATGCAGGTAGAAATGAGAGAACAAAGGACAGTGCCAGGAGAGGATTGTGATACTGTATGTAGAAATCTGTTTTGGTGGTAAGCAGGGGTGTAACGAGAGATGAAAATAAGTTGGACCCCCCTGAGTTCAAAGGTCACACAGCTTTAATGAGAAGTTAGAAGGTCATGTAAGGTTGAAGCACCATTCTAAGGCCTGAAGAGACTCATGAGGAATCAGACAGTAAAGAGGCCAGTCAGTTGAGTTTGTGGCAAAAGCTGTTTTTCTTAAAAAATATTGTTAAAATATTGTCTCGTCTCGTGGACCCAGGATCCGTTGTGTGATTCAGCATTCACTCAATGAATTAAGTCTTATGATATCATACTGTCTGCAAAGAAATAAAAATGTGAAAATCATTTTGTTTTATTTGCATTTTTTCTGTAAGACTTCACCTTTTTTGTTTAAAGTTGTAAATTAGAAGCAGCCACCTTGAAAGGATTTCTTTCCCACAGATAAATTGTTTGCAGTTTATAGAAGATTTTTTTGCTGCAAAGTCTTTTCTGACACCACAATATGAGCACGGTTGTGGAAATAAATAAAAATAAAATAAAAAATAGAGTAAATATGTCAAGGGAAATTAAGCTTTTGGCGTGTTTCTCAAAGCTTGACTAACCAGTTATGTCAAAACAAATTCAACTTTGGGCAGAAAAGCTCCGCCGCGGCTCTTTTGGCATCTTTAACTGCTTTGTGTGTCAGCTCATGCCGAGCACAGCGATCCAGTCAGTCTGAACCTGGGGGGACCCAAACCAGAAAATGCACTTCATGAATCATGCAGACCCAAAGCTACAGAGGAAAAAAATCACTCATTTGTTCCATTTTTTTTTTCCCAGGGACTGAAAATGTTGGGACAATTGATGCCAGAAGCTGTTTGAAAAAAGGGAATTTTTCTACCTTGTAATGATTTCAGGCACTTCTCTCAGATCCTGTAAATAGAAAGAAGATTGGGAGCAGAAGTAAAGCCTCGGAAAAGGGAGAGCAGGAAAAAAAATGTACAGCTTGGTCTCTGAGAAACGCTGTAATTCAATCCTGTATGTGACCTCACTTCCTGGAAAGCATTGGACCTATAGTCACACAGCCTGTGGTGCAGGTGCATGGTTTTTTCCTCTTTCTTATCAGAGTTGTAAAGTATTGTGTGAGGTTGACACACCTTAGCAGTAGCTGCTGGCTCTTTATATTTTAGGAATGTATAAAGTGAAACCAGCTCAGATAACCTGAAGCAGAAATCTGGCCTAAGTTTGGAAACATCCTGGTAAGAAACATATTTATGGAGTTTTATGATTATTATCTTGTACTCTGTGATCAAAGTTAAACATAAACCAAATGAAAAATGAAGTCAGTTTGAAGCTTTCAGGCGCGTCCAGGCAAGAGTGTGAACACGAAATATGTAGCTGAAACAGAAAAAAGACAAAGCGGTCGACAATACTATGGTTACTGTTTACATAATGATCTCAGTTAGAAAACAACATGTAAGAAGGTGCTGACGACGTTTAAGGTTCAATGTTTTTGAGTCTGCACTGTAATGAAACTGAATCAAGTTGACTCTAAAAGTTAATAAGTTGTAGACTTTCATTCACTGATTAATTGCTGGGAGTTTTGTTAAAATCCGTCCAGTGATTCGTGAGATATTTTGCTAACAGTCAAATAAACAAACACACTTTCATGAAAGCAAGCACTAAATGGTAAATGGCTTGCACTTGTATAGCACTTTACACTACAATCAGTCATTCACCCTTTCATACACTGATGGTGCTCAGCTATATTGTAGCCACAGCTGCTCTGGGGCAGACTGACAGAAGTGAGGCTGCCATCACACCAGCGCCACCGAACCCTCTGACCACCACCAGCAGGCAAGGCAGGTGAAGTGTCTTGCCAAAGGACACAACGGCTGAGACGGACAGAGCAGGGTTCAAACCGGCAACCCTCCGGTTACAGGACGAACCCCTACCTCCTGAGCCACTGCCGCCCCTAACTACACTAACAATGTATTAAAGATTAACAAACCTATTTCAGTTTCTAAAGCCTTCATTTTCTGCACAAAACACTCGTGAATGAGCAGCCGTTCGGCTGAGAATGTGCCGTGTCACTGAAGAGAAGTGAAGGAGAGTCGAAGCTAAAGAGATTCCTCACACATCTGCCCTGAGAGCCTCTCTGCTTTGGATTTTCCACAGATCCAAGACATTTTCTGAGACAGCAGCGCGTCCCTTTACACACCACCATGAAGACACAAAAAGGTGAGTTATTTCAGAGGACATCCCAGGAGGACATGTCCCCTTCTCCTCAGAGACACCTTATTTTCTTTCTGTTTCATAATTTTAACTACCACCTTATGGAAACGATGCTTTTCATTGATTGTTTTTATCCTGTTTGGAAGAAATGAAGCTTATCTGCGTTTTAATAAAGACCAGACGTGACAACATGTTTGTTTGTTTGTTGGTTGGTTTGTGCTTCCAGACAAACAAACAAACAAGCAACAGCTACATAAACTGTATTTTCTGTAAAAATGCAGTTTGAACACTGAGGGCTGAGAGACCCAGACTTCCCTCTCCTCAGCCACTTGGTCCAGCTCCTCTGGGGAAATCCCAAGGCGTTCCCAGGCCAGCTGCGAAACATAGTCCCTCCAGCGTGTCCTGGGTCTTCCTCTGGGTCTCCTCCCGGTGGGACGTGCCCGGAACACCTCACC
>JAOXNZ010000044.1:3881559-3892816 GCA_028566095.1 Kryptolebias brasiliensis
GTCTGTCTGTCTGTCTGTCTGCCTGCCTGCCTGCCTGCCTGCCTGCCTGCCTGCCTGCCTGCCTGTCTGTCTGTCTGCCTGCCTGCCTGCCTGCCTGTCTGTCTGTCTGTCTGTCTGTCTGCCTGCCTGCCTGCCTGCCTGCCTGCCTGCCTGCCTGTCTGTCTGTCTGTCTGTCTGTCTGTCTGTCTGTCTGCCTGTCTGCCTGCCTGTCTGCCTGTCTGCCTGTCTGTCTGTCTGCCTGCCTGCCTGCCTGTCTGTCTGTCTGTCTGTCTGTCTGCCTGTCTGCCTGTCTGTCTGTCTGCCTGCCTGTCTGCCTGTCTGCCTGCCTGCCTGCCTGTCTGTCTGTCTGTCTGTCTGTCTGCCTGTCTGCCTGTCTGCCTGTCTGTCTGCCTGTCTGTCTGCCTGTCTGCCTGCCTGCCTGCCTGTCTGTCTGTCTGTCTGTCTGCCTGTCTGCCTGTCTGCCTGCCTGTCTGCCTGTCTGCCTGTCTGTCTGTCTGTCTGTCTGTCTGTCTGTCTGCCTGTCTGCCTGTCTGCCTGTCTGCCTGTCTGTCTGCCTGTCTGTGCACAAGATGACTCAAAAAGTTATGAACGGATTTTCATGACATTTTCAGGAAACGTCAAACATGATACAAGGATTGGATTTTGATGTTGATCTGGATTAGTTCATTTCTGCAATTAGCACCCATTTTGAACTTCATATACTGTATTTTTATTAGATTTTTCTATCACACAGATTTTTTTAGGTCATTACAAGCGTCTGTTTTTAATAGCCAACTTTGCTCCTTTCAGTCAGTTCAGTTACTCCCTTTTTAATATAAAAACAGTCCCCTCTGTGTTGATTTCAGCAGTAAATCTGAACACACAGCATTATGTTCTGCTCACGTTCAACCAACACCTCCAAAAGTTTATTCTGACCTCTTGAACGATGACCAAACTTTCAGAGATAAATAAAAATAAGGGTGGATGCAACAGAAAATCAACAAATCACGTTACTTAAACGTATTGCACCCAAAATCTGTGACAACTCGGATGTGAAAATCTGTTTCAGATGGGTGACTGTGAGCAGATACGGTGGAGCAGGTGCAGCAGTGCTGAAAGGCTCCCATAGAAAAGACAAGTTATGTTATTTCACCCCGAAGGTCCTGCAGGAAGCAAACAGTGGTGCTTTTTTAACCTTGGCAGATTTATTACACATTCTGGACCGGGCTTCATGCTCACATAATAAAATCCACAGAATAATGAGCCTTCAACATGTAGCAAGACAGATGATAAACACTATTCATGAACTCCACATTCATTTTTTTTAGTTTTGCTTTTGTTTGTTGTGACAGTGTGTTTCTGCAGAGGAGCCAGACTGATTGTTTCCCCCGCAGCAGCGTTTGGATTTAGTGCCACGCTGCAGGGCGTTTTATACACCGCCTGAAGCCCAATGAATAAAAATCATGAACTTACTGTTTTAATATTAAAGAGAAAATTCCAAAAACCTTCTATTTATTATCAAAAATAGTGTGTGTGTTCATGTGCATGTCATCATGTCACCACTGGAAGGATTTTATTGAAACTTGCAGGAAGTAATTTTTTTAATCTACTTATACAACTCAACCCAATTTAAAATGGCTGCCACAGCTAATCAACATTAGCCAACTCAAAAATGCTTAAAAGTTTCTGAGTGACGTGTTTTCAGGGGCGTTTGTTTGTCTGTCTGTGTACAAGATTAACTTAAAAAGTTATAAACGAATTTTCATGAAATCTGCAGGAAACATTCAACATGCTACAACGAACACGTGATGAGATTTTGGTGGTGATCTGGTCAAAGGTCAAGGTCAAAGGTCACAGTCACAGATCAGCCTGTGCTCTAACTCTGCAGCTGTATAACAGGAAAATTAAACTGCACAGCTGGACACCTTTTAGGTCATAAATGATGCCTTTTGATTTAAAGGTTCACGGGGTCAAAGGTCACAGGTAACCCCTTTGTTAAAAACTTGTCTCTGCTCCAACATGTGACCCTTTTGTTTCCTCCACCGAGGAGGTTCTGTTTCCAGTCGTGTCCGTTGGTTTGTTGTTCTGTCAGCAAAGATCAGGTAAAAACTAACAAACAGATTTGGATGAAATTTTCAGGAAATGTTGGGGTTGAAACAAAAAACAATGGATTAAATGTAAGTGCTGATCCAGATTATAATCCAGATACCACTTTGTTTTTATCATGCTGTGGCGTTGGTGGAGGTTTGCGCTCTCTGCGTGCTTCTAGTTTAAATATACTTCACGTTTTGTAATTTTTTGTTTAATTCCTCAGAGCACATGACCCGTGAAGCTTCCAGCATTGAGCAGAAATGTGACCAAAAACTAAAACCTCGTGCAAAGAGGCTTTCATTTACTGACATCATGGCCCTGATTGGGAGGCTGGTTTTCTTCAAGCCCGTTTGGACCACAGAGAACCAGCGCCGCAGCAACGTAAGGTTCATCTACGTGGATTTTAGTGCTTGGCATTTTGCAGGCAGCGACCTGCTCTGGGCCGGGATCGCCATACGGCTGTTCCAAGCCATGCAGGTGGAGTTTGGAAAACCCCTACTCGCTTTCTACAAAGTGGTTCAACATGATGAGGAGGATGAAATCAAGAAGAAGGTGTGTGAATTCTCTTCACTTTTACTTTACCTTTTATGTCAGAATGTTTTTATCTTAAAGGCCTCTAACGTTCACACCAAAGGGAGTTGTTCTCTGTCACAGAACAGAACTTTGCTGGACCGCCTGAAATGCATTATGGGCATTCCAGGTTTTTCTTCTGTTATTTATTTGATTCACTGTGAAACACATGAGCACATATTACAGCCACCCTAATGCAGGTCAGTCACGTGACTCAAGCTTCCACGTGGTTTTCTGCAGATTTAACTGAGTGTAATTGTTTAGATTCCTAAAGGTGCCTAGCCTCATCCTCACTGGATCTGTTGTTTAAAATTTCAGGTTGTGAAAAAGGATTCAGATGACTGGGAGATTCGCAGTAACCCACTGTGTTTGTTCATCCTGTTCATACTGGGGATCTCAGCCGTCATCCTGGTCTTGATTTATCGTTTTCCTAAATCCGAAGTAAAACCAGAACCAAGAGCAAACAAGACAATTGATGGAACAGGGGATGACACAAGCGACGGGGGGGATGTAGTGGAGAGGCTCCTCATTAGTTTGTTTGGTATCCCTGCACTGGGTGTCCTGAGGTTTATTTTTCAGATGGTTAAGAACCTCATCTTCACCCAGAACGTGAACATAAAGAGGAGTATGGACAACGAGAGGATCAGCAGCCAGCTGGGATTCATGAACGAGGTCAAAAAGGAAATGTGGTTCCTGTCTCGTTTCATCCAGTTCATGGAGGTTTTCGAAAGGAGGAGGATTCGTGTCGTGTTCAAAATCACCAATCTGGACCGCTGCTCCCCCGAGAAAATTGTAGCAGTCCTGGAAGCCATCAACATCCTGCTTTCAGATGAGGAGAGCCCGTTTCTTTCGATCCTGGCTGTAAATCCAAGCGTTCTGCTGGAGAAAGTGAACTTTGCAGACGCCTGCTTCTGCAGGGAGGACAGAGCTTACGCACTGCTGAACCGCATAGTCACTCTGGCCTTCACTGTCCCACCGATGTGCGAAGATACAAAGCGTGATTTATTTTACAGCCTCGCTGGCAGGTCACGAGTCCCAGAGGAGTCGTCCTTGGAGCGGGGGACACAGAGAAACAAAACATCACTGGAGCTATCTTTAGTGGAAGTGGAGGAATCAAAACCACTGAAGTATCAAAGTTCAGCAGTGGATGAGATAAACGAGGAAATGGTTTGGACGATCCTGAGCAGCAGTGAAAAAAAGCTGAACAAGTACATGTTAGATGACGCCGTCTCCATGAAAAGGATAATCAACTCTGTTTGGGTAACTCGGATCATCATGACAAGCCTGAAGGGGGTGGTTAGTAAGACAGAGAACATCGCAGCATGGGTGGTCTTGGCCAATCGGTGGCCTTGTCGACTCAGCTGGATCATCCAGTGTGTGGAGGATGACAATCAGAGGGCAACTATCGATGGGAGGGATATGAACGCTGATTCTCAAAAGACCTTATGGGATGTCTTTAGTGAGTCTCGGGAGGAGCTGTACGTGATGCGCGCACAAATCGGGGACCTCCTCGAGCAGGACGGAGACCCTGAGCTGTTTGAAGAACTACTCAGGGATGAAGATTTTGAATTCACCTTATACAACTTGGAAGTATACCAGGATGCAATGGTGAATCTGGATCAGTCCATCAGGAGGGAGCTGGCTCTGATTAGGGGGACGTCCAGGCTGAAGGATTCTGGTTGGATAAGGGAAATCGCCCCCCTGCCGGTTACAGCGCTCATCAAAATGAGCACAGATGATATCTGTAAAGAGGTAAGGACTTCCTTAAAGGTATGATCTTTAATAGCTGGTTAGTTTCTGCACCAATTTTCATAAAATACTAGCTAGTCCTATGGTAAATTTACCACCTAAAGGTGTATTCTGGACATTTTCTTTTAACTTAGAAGGGTAAGAACTTTACAACATTAAAATCCTAGCAGTCCTTGAAGGAATGCTTATCGCCCTCCACCTTTCATGCGGGATTTTTACACTAAAACGATTTTATGCTGAGAAGGAACAGAGTTATGGCTTCTGAATGACGTTAAGCATGATCTGTTAGAGCTCAGAGTCTGTAATGAAGATGACCTTTTTTTATTTGTTAAGCATTAGAACAATTTTATCATTAATCCTCTATGTTTGTTGTTTTGTTCCTTCTTCTCAGATGGAGAACATGAAGTGTGACAGTAAATGCATCAACATTGTGAGAGACAATAAGATCAACGGCTGTGCGCTAGTTTTTGGTGATGTGGATGACCTTAAAGCCCTCCTGAACATGACATTTGGTGACTGGGCGATGTTCAAACTGCACTTCTTGAGTTTCCCAACACATCTCCAACAAACACACAAGAACGCGCCGCTATCGCCTCCTTATTCTAAGAACCAGCTGTCCAAAATCCCTCAACATCAACATGTCTCCCATCATCACTGAACTACTTAAGATCGAGTCACAGAGAGAACGGGTCCAGGAAGGAAACCCAGACAGCTCCTCTAAATTCATCCTCCAAGATGATCTTAGGGGAGCTGGAGAGATTATATATCCCTTTTTGCCAAGGTTGTCTCAGGTCTGAAGGGATATATGATCCCTCCAGCGAGTTCTGGGGTCTCCTCCCAGCACGATGTGTCCAGAACCACCTCAAATGACTTTTTGATGCAGAGGAGCAGCGGCTCACGCCACCTCTAAAGCTGAGCCCGGCCACCCTTAGAAGGAAACTCAATTCAGACGCTTCTATCTGGAATCTCATTCTTTCAGGTCTCAGAGTTGGTATTTAGACGGAACAGTAAACCGAGAACTTTATCTTGATTCGTTGGTTGATCTCCAGCTCAAAAAACACAACTTGTCTTGTCTGAGCAAGACACCGAGACACATGAAATCCTCCCTTCGAGGCAGACTCACCTCCCCCCATCCTTTTTTTTATTCAGTCTATATGTATTAACTGATTTAAACAGAAACAACTCAAAAGATGTTAAAAATAAAGTATTTAACTAAGATGATAGGCATTACTTTTAGCTGTTGAGCTTCCTTTAATCCCGGCTGAACTGAAACTCTTACTCTCTCCCTCAGCCACATATTTTTTACATGCTTTAGGGAGTTTCAGCTCATCACGTCACACATTCTCACTTGGCACTAAGTGAACTCCACAAGAATTCAGGAAGCTACTGTATACTTTACATTAAGCCCTAAAAATAACACAATAAACTCATTCTCAAACCTACTAAAACAGTTGCGTCTGGTTAATGACGACGCTCACTCACCCCCACTTCTAGTTTTAGAATTTATGGTAATTAAAAAACACCAGTTTCCAGTTTTGTACTCAAGTGGTTTAAAGCTTAAATAAATTCATGACATCATTCAACAGAGAAACAATCTCATACTGAGTTCAGCTACAAAGGTCAGTGATTAAGCATACACTTATTTGTGCTTTAGATAATCAAAATTTCATTAATAAAGCAATAATTATATGTATATTTAGTAATAAAACATGCTAATTACACACCAAAGTAGAGTGCATCAATCTTGAATGGTGTGCTGTGACTGTTGGCAGCAGTACGTCGCACAATCACGACAAAATTGGCACAAAAAATAAATAAAAATGCAATGAGATGACAAAATCTCTGGAGCTCTAAAGCTGAGGTATACTTCACATTAGACGCATCATTTAGAGTTCAAACAGGTCACAGAAAGTTGGACTTTACATGTCTGAACTGACATTTTGGTCACTTCTAAAGGTAAGTTCTTTCTGCTGCTTCCTTCTTCAAGGGTTGCCACAGCGAGCAAACGCACACGAACGATTTGGTAATTATTTTATGCCGGATGCCCTTCCTGCCGCAATTTGAGCTCGAACCTGCAACCTCAGGATAACAAGACCGCGGCACTGACCACCGAGCCACATATAAAAGATAATCTTGTGGGCCACATCTGGGCACCACTTGAGTTTGATAAATAAGATTTAAAGAAACTACCTCCTGATATTGTTTGAAAGCAAATCATGCCACTTTTAAATACATTTACATAAAGAATGTATGTTAACTTTGTGCATTACGACGTTCAACTACGACCCCGGAAATCTGCAGAGAATCGTGACGCACGCTGAGTCGGCGCAGTAAAATATCAGTCCATACCAGAAGTTTATACAACTTGAACTTCTTCACTGACTCATCTTTACAAAGCATTAACTTATTGACGAAGCTGTGAAAGAATAAAATCATCGATGCAGGAGTTTTAAAAGCTTGGCCAGACGTTCAGATAATGATAAACAAAGACTCAACGGGGTTTGAACACGAACACTTTATTGATCATTCATCATGAAGCTGAACACCGAATACAGGACGCAGTAAACTGTATTTTCTCCATTTCATGCTCGTCGATAAAATGCAAACAAACAAAAAATTTAAATGCAAACTCCTAGAATAATAAAAAGAAGCTCATCGAAGCAATTTTTTGTGTGTGTGTGGCCCTTATGTCAGAAACACACACCAGATTACAAATAGCCAGAGTAATGTGCTGACTTGTTAGTGATATTTTCACATCAAAGCTTCTTCGTGTTAAATTAGCAGCTGCAAATTAATTCCATCAAGATTCTTTTGAACCGTTTTCCTCAAAGTTACAAATGTTAATTTAACCAAAAATATCAAGCGAACCCCAGGCATTTACAGGCAAACATTACATTATTTAACATCCAGAAAACACAGCATGCATTTCATAATGGGGCCTGTTTGGAAATTCAAAACAAGGATTTTGTTTCTCCCAAACCGTAAATCTGCAGACATTTCTGTAAAACTTTACATTACAACAACAATAATACATGCTTATATCATTTAGCAATTAGCAATTTATGCATCACTAGGACTTCTTGTTAGAATAAAACTTTCTCAGTAAATTATTTTATAGGTTTGAAGAATTCAGTGGTTGCGTTCAGTCTGAGGTAAGAATGAAAGATAATAGGTCTAATAAAAATCTGCATTCAGCAGATACTCTGTGGATAAATAAGGCATTACTGATTTAAAACTACTACTACTACTTTACTTATAAAGCACTTTAAAACAACAGTAGCTGTGACAAATCATAATCAAGGCACAAATGTATTTAAGAACATGTTAAACTTAGTTTTTTTATTATTATTCAAGATTTACAACTAAAAGTAAACACAATCGCAGCAGAGGAAGGATAAAGTTGATTCTGTCAGTCTCTCCAAGTAGAAAAACAATAGACGCATATTAGGAATGAATAAAATGAATTGTATATTAAAAGACGATTTTAAAAAAGGCTGCGTTTATAAGAAGGGGGGGTGGGGTGGTTAATGAAAACTCAGACTAAGTTAACTCTGAGTTTAGGGAAACTCTGAGGTATAATCTGCTGTATAAAACATCTCCACAGTCTCCGCAAAACAGGGATAAATAATTCACATTTATTTGGTCGTTTTTCCCTACAAGCCCACAAATGCAGCAGTTTAAATTTAAAGTATTTTTCCAAAGATGAATCTTTCACCTGTGAAAATCCTCCCACCTTAACCAGAGTTTCAACAGAATTTCCTTCTGTTTCTAATAGTTTTAAAGAGATGCTGCCTCGATAACTCTGATGGCAATAATAACTGAATAATAATTAGTGTTCATTAGTGTTTAGTGATTATTTAAAAATCTCACAGACATAAACATCCGTCCGGAGGCAGGCAGGGAACGCAGGATTCTTAACACTTTACATGCTTATAAATCAAAGTATGGTTTAAAGGATAAACTCTGATGTCTGATCTGATGTCACAACCCCTCATAGTTTCATTTGTTTTATTTAGGAAATTTCTGTAATGAAAATGTTTAACTATAAAACCAGTTAGTGGTTTTGAGAGACACATTTTCCTCCAAAAAGCTTTTATTTAGAGGAATGTGGCCCATACAGTTTCTTTAATTATTTGACTCTTGATATAAATGCTTAAAGAACAAACAAAATAAAAATGTTATTAAAAAACAATCTACATGAATTAAAGCTCATGGAAAGACTACAGAGCTTAGCTGAGCTGTGACATCATCATTGTGCGCATGCCTGCTTGGTATTCAGAAACAAACCAACTTGCCTATTTTATTTTATTTATTTTAAATCGAGGTATCGGCGCTCCGGTGAGGACGGCTTTTTATTAACTCTGAGTTAGCTGAACCTGCTGTCGAGTCAGTCTATTTATCTGTTTGTTTGAAGAATAACTAAAGGATTGATTGATATATTTAGACAAAAACTTTGCCTCCAACTCAAAAAGGTTTAGTTCTTTAATTAATGTTCTTTACTCAGCTTCTACAGATCGTTTCATTACCACCACAAACAGCCGCAGATCTCCCAGGTGATTGTCCTGATGCAGATCACTTACGCCCCAGTGACTCTGCCAACTTCTTGAGCCTCTTCTTGAGCTCAAGAGGAAACTTCTCGTAACACTTTTTACAAACAGGCTTCATGTCAAACTCTACAAACTTGTTCCTGCAGAGAGGAGAAAGGGAAAAGAACGTTGACGTATGTGGGAGTCAAGCCGCAGATGAGTCACCACTTTGCACCCAGCTTTTCTAAACTAACATGCATTTATGTTCAGGAGTTTAAGGATTCGTGCCTCCAACACAAAACAACTGCATGACACTTGGTTTTAGTTCATCAAAGAAGAGACAACGGCATGCTAGACAGAACATTTAAGACCACCACAGGAATGGAAGGAGGTGAAGAATCTTCTCAACTACAGACAGACAGCAGGCTTTTTCTTGCGGTCTTTGGCTTCGCGTTCACGTCGAGCCAGGCGGCGTTTCAGCTCTTCCGGCATGCGCTCGTAGCAGTGCTTGCACACCGGCCTCAGGTCAATTTCAACAAACTTATCTCTGAGTTACCGTAGATGCAGCAAGTGAAGCATGTAAAAAAGGGAGACATTGAAAGAAAGAAGAGGGAAAAGAAAAAGAGCCGAAGGGGTAAGAAGTGTTGGAGAAGCATGAAAACGCACAAGACGAGTAACATTAGAAGCACAGGAAGTGTTAGACAAAAGTGAGACGAGGACAACCATAACCTGGAAGAATTGTATGTGATTAGGTTTTAAGTTTTAAAATGCAGCCAACCCTCTGAAAACAAATTTAATTTGTTCAAACTTGCAATTTGTGTCAAGAAAATTTGTATGCAGAACTATTTTTTGACATAAAAAATAAAACTGTATGGACGTTTTCAGCATAGAAGAATTATTCCCTCCTAAAACTTTGCCAGAAGCATTGTATGCTGAAACACCAACATAAAAATGACTAATAAAACCGACCAACGGTTTCTGTAAAAGGTGGTGCAGCTGAAATGAGAGACGGAGCACGGAAGAGGAAGAGGAAGAGGTTACTGTCTGAAAGGAGAATCTCCCAGGTGCACCACCTCTCAGGGTGTTTTTCACTGGGTTCACACAACACAGGTGTGTTTCCACTTCAGTGGACACAACCTTACACATTCAGCAGCTCTCTCATCACTTTTTGCAGGACTGGCAGCCGTTCATGTGACCGTCTCTAGACGTGCATTTAGCTAATAATCAGTTTATAGACATTTGCTTCTGTCTGTACGTCAGAACATTCTCATTGTAAAGACTCATCCTGTGTTTGGGAGTTGTTGCACATGAAAGCTTTACCTTTCCCGGCCCCCCAACATTTCCTGTAAGCTTCTTTGCCAGCACCGTGGCAGGCAGAGAAAACACAAACACACAAGAACACCGCGGGAGACGCAACACCTGAGGCCTAACGTACTGACAAAACAACGCAATGGGGTAGAAAGGTTGGTACCGGGGTGGCTCGAGTGCGATCGGGGAAAATTTGTTTTCAAACAATACCAGATTCAGATTCAGAGGGTCGACCGTACGTTTTAAAGCTACGAATCTTTGATTCAACTTACTTGAGAGTGAGTTTGGCGTTGCAGGTGGAGCACGAGAAACATCCGACACACCAGGCTTTGTTGAGAGCAGACACGACTGAGGAGGTCGCACAAGAACAAAATCAGACATGTTCAGGTGCTGCATCTCAAAGCAGCACTTTGAAAATTACTGAACCGTTTAACACACTAATTATGCGCTTTTTCGCACCGATACTCACCATCGCCTTCAATCACACGGTTGCAGTGATAGCAGACATCACCAAAGAGCTTGACAGCAGAGGAACAAGACGATTAAGCATTCTTATTGGTACCTCACCAATATGATATATAATATATCAGTCATATTAACCAAAACTGACTTCTTACCTGGTTGTAATGCGTCTCACAGTAAGCCAAACCCTTCCTCTCATAATGACGATGGCCGAGGAAAGGCTTCTCACACTTGGCACACACAAAATGCTGTCAACAAAAAAACAAAACAAATGCTGCTAAGAAGATGACGCATCTCTAATAAAAGCCCAAACAAGGACGTGTAAAACTGACTAGAAGCTTGTTTTTTGTTTATTGGTTAGAAACATGAATATTAAAACATTGAACCTTGGCTGATGTTATTTACAAACAGAAAAAAATGTTTTAAAAGTTACAAATATAAACAAAGCGCACCATGGATGTACTGAATCATTTTTATATAATCTTTAAAGTTTCATATTTACTTAGATTTTGAGTCATATTTAGCCTCCAGTGCAGGAGAGAAACAACCCGCTGGTGACCAGAATCTTTTTT
>JAOXNZ010000044.1:3893823-3912308 GCA_028566095.1 Kryptolebias brasiliensis
GATATTAAAGAAAGGCTAAAGATGTACGATGTCATGTCGCGAACATTTAACAGAATTGTTTCAACTTGAGAAAAGCAGGTAAAATATGCCTCTTTTGATTTTTCTTGTTGCACCAAAAATCTCCTCTTGAACAAAATTATGACTCAAGAAGAAGAAAACGACAGGAGAAGCAGTATGCAGTAGACTTCACAACATTTTACAGGTTGCTTTGCAGAAAACCACACGTAGCGAAGCGATAAATGGCCACAGACCTCCACGTGCCACTGTTTCCCCATGGCGTTGACCACACGCCCCTCGATGGGTCTCCTGCAGGCACCGCAGATCGGGACGCCCATTTTGTCGTGGCACGGCAAACAGAAGAGCTCTCCCTTCAGTTCTCTGGCGTCGGCCGTCAACTCCTTCCTGGAAACAGAGAGACATTTAAACACAAACTGTCAAAGGAATTTAAATATACAGTCAGGACACACAAACCATGTGAAGCTATTTTTAGAAATCTGGCAAAACTGGAAAATTAAAATGCAACAAAGCGAGTGGGATGGTGTTTTTTTTTTTTGGTATTTGTGCTCGGTAGTGATATGAAGCGGTGAGACTGACCCACAGTTGTTGCAGTTGAAGTGGTCCGGGTGATAGGGGTCGTTCTTAAAGATCAGCGGCTGCTCTTCGATGATGGCGTGGCACTTCTGGCAGATGTATTTGCCCAGGCCGCGAGCTTTCTCACGGTTATGGCACGGGCGACACAGGTGCCTGAAGGCGACAGCAAAAAAATAAATAAAATTTAAAAAAAACTGCTCAGGGACTGCTCAGACACTGTTTTGACACACTCAACCACAGCTGCATAAAATTTCATTATTTGTTAGAAAGCAAAGTGAGTCAGCAGCTCGATGGATGAAACCAGGCTGCCGAACTGTTTTATTAAGACTGTAATGAGACGGGATCACATACCTGCCAGCATTTTTAACAAATCCAACATCTGCAAGCACTGCCTGGCAAATGTCACAGCAGAAACACTCAGGGTGCCAACTGTTGTTCATGGCCTTAATGACGCGGCCTATGATGAACTCCCCTAAGAGAAACAAACCATAAAAGAGAAATCAAGTTGAATAGAGTCAGACCTCTGCGTTCAGGGGGTACATGTGCAGTTTTCGATCCAATTTTCTGTTACTGAACAGGACTTTTTAATAAGTACTTGCACTCTATAATGCATTTAAATTCATTAAAGCATGCCAGTCTCTTCACAGATGTACAAAGAGGATTTTTGGGGGTATAAAAAGGTGCTGTTGCCTGAAAATAAGCCAGCGGGTGCTTCAACTTCTTCTGTAATTTGTTTCGTTTTCTCTCCCTGACTCTGCAGTGATAAAGTATCCAAAACTAAAACAAACAAAGAAAAAAAAAAAGCAGAGAACATGCCTTGAGGAGGCTGTCCACTGCTGACAAATTCTAAACAAAAACTACAAATAGCTTTGAGTTGATAGACTGAGATCTGATCTATCAAAAGGCACAGGGACATGAGGGACGCTCACGTCTACACTGTGAGGGTTACAAAAAAATGAAATAAAAGTAAAGGCTGAATGCTTTGAAAAACAAAAAGGCAGCAGCATTACATAACACGGCCATGTGACTTATTGTCCTGTACTTACAGGCTATGTACCTGGTACATACCTGGTACTTCCAGGGTACGTACCTGGTTCTTCAGGGTACGGACCTGGTACGTACCTGGTACTTCCAGGGTACGTACCTGGTTCTTCAGGGTACGGACCTGGTACGTACCTGGTACTTCCAGGGTACAGACCTGGTACGTACCTGGTTCTTCCAGGGTACGAACCTGGTACGTACCTGGTTCTTCAGGGTACGGACCTGGTACGTACCTGGTTCTTCCAGGGTACGGATCTGATACTTTCAGGGTACGGACCTGGTACGTACCTGTACGTACAAGGTAAGTACCCAGTAAGTGCCAGGTGTAATATGTTTTGCTGCAAAAAAGGTTTTGTCAAATAAATGCTAAACATGCAAACAGTTTTGTAATAGAAGTAACTAAATAAACCCCTCACGGGTTTGGGGGTTTTGTAGTCAGTGTATTGTGAACAAACCGCCAAACCACAGGAGCTGATTTGACAATCAGCCCCACCTTTAGCTGCCTAACTAAGTGCAGGTGTGATTATAGTTTTGCATTTGTTTGGTTATAATCTGAGTTCAAAGGTAAAAGTGTAAATAAACAACCACTTGAACCCGTCCAGCACTTACCGCACTGACGGCAGCAAGGAGCAAAGAGCATCTGGAAGTCATGTTCGCAATATTTTCTTCCTTCAAACTGTGAAACACAACCAAAATGTTTACAACGTAAAACAAAAGAGTAGCAGGTACACTACGATTACATTACATTTAATAGTATGCAACAGATGAGTGTACGACCTCATAGAAGAGTCCTTCTGGAAACTGCTGGAAACACTGAGCACATACAAAGCACTGCTCATGATACAGCTCTCCGTTACTATTGACGATCTTCTCAGTTGGACCAAAGCCACTCTTGCATCGCTCACAGGTCGCACTGGCCAGGGCATTCGCGATGCTGTGACACAAGATCAGTGGTATAATATTCATTTACTGTTCATCATTTCTCAAATAACTCCAACATCTGCAGCTGGACTAGCAGCAGCAAGAACAAAACTACATGTTTTTAGCTCATCTCTTGACTCTTTTGAGTCATATTTTACATCAAAATGCCTGTGAATTTGCAGTAATTTACCAAGTTTGTGCAGTGTTTTATTACCTGTATGATCTCGTAAAATCATACGGGAAAGGTTTTATCCCTCAGTGTGTTACTTCTACTGTCCTTAGATTGCGTCTTGTTACTACTGCAAACATCTTATCCTATTAAATACTGCTCAATTCCATCTAAACATTTTTTTTTTTGCAAAGACTAAATATTTTTTAGCTGAATTTTACAAATTCCTATCACCCCAACAAGCAAATCTGACTAAATTCATATTTTATTTCTTTATTTAGGACTTCATGCGTGAGCCTGTAGTTAAAGTGGAGCATTTTCATTCCTAACATTAGAAATAACATAGATAGGTTGTCCCATAAAGAAATTATACGTGTTTCCTGGTTGATAAAAGGACGAAAATGGGAATATGTTATTATATATGTGTATTTTTAAATAATGGATGGAACAGACCTGATACTCAAGGTTTAAAACACACAAGTTAATGAAAAATAAACTAACAGTTTCTGTAATTAGCTTATGACTATATGGGGTCCCACGTTTTTTGTTAAAGCTTAAATAAAGTTAAATAAAGCCCTGCTTTGCCTGGGGTTTTGAATTGAATACAAAGAACTAAAACACAAACTTAATTTATGCTTTCTACGTCTGAATTAAACCTTTAAGTCGACACTGACGTGCATTAATGAAACTAACTGATGTGAAAAATAAAATAAAAAGAGCTACATATATATATATATTTAAAGTAAATTATGACTTATCTCTGGACCATCCTATGAACAGACAACAGCCTCTTATGCTAATGCTAGCATCACATTTTCGCTAAAGATTGAGACTAGATATACTTCCTGAGGTTAAAAACTGACCTATAGCCTTTGCAAACAAAATATGAAATGATAATAAAATCTTAACCAGTTTCTTTAAATATAAAAACATTTGAGCAAAGCTGTTAGCCAACTTCACCTTTGCTACGCTGGCAAGCTAACGGCTAATGCTGTTAGCTCCGAAGCTAACTGATGGGTTCCGAATTTAAAATGATTTTACCACAAACTACTAAAAAAAATTCATACCTGCCCGTCATTCCCGCGACCCCCAGCATCACCTCTTATCACCGCAGCACGAGAAATAAAGCATAAAAAATAAATGTTTTCTTTCAGGGAGTTGCCAAAGTTTCAGGCACTTTCACCCAACCTGTCGCTGCAACATATAAACAAATCACACTCCTATCTGTGATTATTTGTTTTAGATATAAATTATAGCACGGCTTTTAAGTCAAAATGACGTTTTTGCTGGTAGCTGAAATGTTAACTACCACACGAAAACACTAAGTTATGACGATATACATTTAAACGCTATTATATGATAAATTGGCTTGCCATACAAATGCAGTGGCCCCTCCCTCATCTGGGAGGGGCCTCGGAAATCACATCTCCCACTTGTTTGTTTACAAAGGAATTCAGTGAAAATTACACGCAAGAATAGGAAAATAAATTTAATTTAAAGACCATATTTGTGCACAGTAATAATTAAGGTAATGTTATACAATAAGCAGGCTATTTAATTTAAATACAAACACAAACACTGTGTACATAAAAAAAGTCCACACAAAATACGTTTTGAGATGCTTTTTTTAATGTCAGTATACAATTTACTAAAATATTATTTTACTTTAGGAAATGTACAAGTTACCTTCCAATAAATTTCAGTATTTTGAAGCTCCATTAGGAAAAATAAAAATAAAAACAGAGACTGTACATTCCTTAAAGAAAGCACAGCTCTCACTCCTCGGAAATTACAATAATCTTTATGCACACATAAGCATTAATGAAGTATTTACAGTCAATACCTTGTAAAAATAAAGTCCACTGACAGATCTGATTATCATATATAAATATATATTCAATTATAAAGTCTTGGGCAGAATATTAAAGCAAAGCAGTTACTTTAAAAAAACATTAATATACAAAAAAAAAGGGGTTAAATAACACTAAATGATGATAAACTAGTCTCATTGCACAGCTCAACAGCTTTTACATTCAACATTATGAATTTTTTTTAATCATGTTTCATGTTAAAACATTCAGTTTCATTAACAATTTCCACTATGACATTATTTCACACAAAAGTGAAACCCTGGCCCAAAAACCAGGCAATAACATGGTTTTTTTTTCTTAAATTAAAACTTTAAAACACGTTAAATCCCTTCTCTCGATGGGATCGTGTTTCCTTTCAGTCAGGTGCAACGACTCATTTAGACTTAAGAGTTTGTTTAAAAATGAAAATTAAAGGACTATTCACCTTTTTTTTGTTTATTTTATATTTTAATTTGATCTGACAGTTGAGCTTTTAGTTTCTTTTTATCTTTTTAAACATTAAAAACAGATTTTTTTTTCTCACCAGGGATTATAGAATAACTACTGATCTTATTTATATAAATTCCTAATTTAAACTTGCTCCATTGTGCTCCAATCACCAATGTTAAAAAACAAACATTAATGACAACAAATATCTTTATGTTTGTAGTGAAATCACCGTTAACTACACTGTGAGCGCCTAATGGTGCAACCTTTCATCCATCCATCTTTTACCGATTTTCTGTGGTCGGGCAGCAGGTCCAGGAGAGAAACCCAGACCTCCCTTTCCAGCTCCTCCTGGGGATCCCAAGGCGTTCACAGGACAGAGAGGATCCATAATCCCTCCAGAGTTCTGGTTTTGCCCTGAGGTCTCTTCCCAGTAGGACATGCACGAAAAACCTCCAAAGGGAGACGTCCAGGAGGCATCCTAAGCAGCTGAACCACCTCAACTGACTCCTTTCAACGAGGATGAGCAGCAGCTCCACTCCGAGCTTCCCCCGGATGACGGAGCTCCTCAACTTATCTCTAAGGCTGAGCCCGGCCACCCTATGAAGGAAGCTCATTTCAGCCGCTTGTATCCGGGATCTCGTTCTTTCAGTCATGATCCAAACCTCATGTCCACAGGTGAGGGTTGGAATGTACATGTAGCAGTAAATCAACAGTTTTGCCTTTCGACTCAACTCTTTTCTTCACCACAACCAATCAAAGCAACGGCCTCATTACTGAAGACGAGGCTTCGATCCGTCGATCCATCTCCCGCTCCATCCTACCATCACTCAAGAACAAGACTCCCAGATACTTGAACTCCTCCACCTGAGGCAGGGACTCATTCCCAACCCGGATGGCTGCCCATATCCGATTGAGAACAATGGCCTTGAACCAAGAGGAGCTGACTCTCATCCCAGCAAGCTGAAGGTCATGGCCTTCACCAACGGAACCAGATCATCTGCAAAAAGCAGGGATGAGACCCTGAGGTTCCCAAACCAGACACACTCCTCTCCACAACTGCGTCTTGGGATCCTATCCAGGAACACCACATACAGGATCAGAGACAAGGGACATCCCTGGCGGAGTCCAACCCGCACCGAGCACAAGCTCGACTTTGTGCCAAGAATGCAGACACAGCTCCTGCTTTGGTTATACAAGGGCCAGATAGTCCTCAAAACCAACCCAGGCACCCCATACTCCCGCAGCACCCACCACAGAAGGCCTCAGGGAACGTGGTCATAAGCCTTCTCCAGATCTACAAAACACATGTAGACTGGAGAGTCAAACTCCCATGACCCCCTTAGCAACCCTGCAAGGGTGAAGATCTGGTCCACTGGTCCAAGACCGGGACGAGCGCCACACTGCTCCTCCTGGATCCAAGGTTCAACAATCAGCCGGAGCCTCCCTTCCAACACCCTGGAGTAAACTTTCCCGGGGAGGCCGAGAAGCAACCTTTTTTTAAGTACAATTAACTAAAACGAAAAGTTTTATAAAAGCTCAGCCACTTTGTTCTGGTGTTTTAGACTCATATGGAAACAAATTTCACATTTTAATATGAAACGTTTGTTAAAAATGGAAATAAGTCCTTAAAAACAAGTTAACTTCAAAGACAGTGTCCAACCATAGATAATATTCACCATTTGGCTACAAAAGCTTGTCTTGGAACTTTCATTCAAAGAAAAGTGCATTAAAATTGATCTATATTTACAAATATACCATATAGTATTTATAAATATATTTGCTCCCAGCTATTTGTTTTTAAATAAAATGTTATTTACAATTCCAACAGGAACAAGGGTCAGGCAATGCAAAAATCACCTGGGAATTAAACCAAAAGAGGTTAAAACGTTAGTTATAGATATTTACAGAGTTCTTGATGATGGAGAATGTCGTCCTGACAAAAAAAAAAAAAACGACTCGGCCCGGCTTTAGCCTTCCCAAACAAAAGACAGAAAGATAAGGATAAATTAGACATTTAAAAACGTGAAATAGTGCGACGTTAAAGGACAGCCGAGAGACAAAAAACAAACAATTTCACAGAAAAATCCTCGTCTGCCTCCAGAAAACTTCACACACACGGGAAATAAAAAGTTTGATACGATGCAATTGATGAAGTCACAAAACAAAACAAAAAAAAATAATCGAGAACCTTCCAGAGAAAGTTGAAATTTTGACTAAATATGAAACATTTTAGCTTATAAGGGTGCAGGATGTGATGTAATATTTAGATCATCACCAAACTGCTGGGCATCATTCTGTCCACACAGTCCCCAGAACAAGTCTTTATATTTTTTGTAATTTAGTAAAAATTAAAGGGAATTAATATAAATGTTCAACATACAAATCACTACACTAATTAAACTTGTACTTGTACTACTTGTAAGAAGTGTAATGGCATTTATTAGTACATGTATCGGTACTCAAGTGTTTAAAATGTAAGCACTTGTTTGGTTTGGAAAAATGTGGTATCTGTGCATTCTTATTGAAAACCCCTGAAAATAAATTAATGGTCTGAAGGGCTCAGGGGAGAAAGTTGCTAAATATTGAGAGTTAAAATCATTCTACTGGGATATAAATCAAAATTAAAATGATATACATGGACCAGTGAGGTTGTGTTATAGTAATATTATCTTATTTTGAAAATAAATGTTTAAACTGAGTGAAGAGATGTGAACTTCTTCACGTATTCTGGGAGTTTTGAGGTCTTACACACACACAGTTATATAAACGCACCTTAAAGCTACAGCAGAGCTTCACCACGTGGGCATCATGTCTGGGAACCACACACGACCCAAATGCTTCGACACCTCCCAGTGGATATCGTCCAGCTCGTAGCGGTGATCTGGAACCAGCACTTCCTCCATGATGGACAGCTGCGTCAGTCTGTCTCCGCACATCTTCACGAACTCCACGAAGGCGCTGCAGGACACCTCGCACTCCCCCAGGCCGATGGCGGACAGCTGCGTGCAGCGCTGCGCGATGCGGATGAGCTCCTCGTCCAGCGGTCGCAGCCCGTTGGCGCACACCACCAGCTCCACCAGGCGCGGGCAGGTGAGCCCGACGCGGCCCAGCACGTCCTTGCTGACGGAGCGGCCAAAGTACAGATGCGTGACGGGGATCTCGTCGCGGAAGAAAGGGTCGAACTCTTCCTCGTAGATAAAGAAGTACATGACCAGATTGAATTTGGGGGAGTGGCGGACCATGGCGTCCCAGCTGCTCTTCTTGATGCTGTGGAACTGCTGGCCTGGGTTCTCGCTCACCACGTTGATGCGAAGGTGCTCGAGGTGAACGTGCCTCTCTGAGGACAGCGCGATGAGGAGCTCATCGCTCAGCAAATGGTAGTTTAGAGCCAGTTCTCTCAGGCCGTGGCACTGATCGGCCACACACATGATGCCTGGAAACAACAGAAAGGTCGTTAAACAAAAGTCCGAACTGAGACTTTAGAGAATCCTGCTTCACTTGCAGTAAATCGAAAACCTGCTTAAATTTATGTAAATAACTGCCGTGACAAAAACGCACCCTATTTTCAAGCTTAGCGCTGTTTGCAAAACACCGTTAGCGGGAAATATGTAGGCCCAAGCGAAATGGGAACATTTCTGTTGGGTTTAGACCATTCGTGATCAGATTCTCCAACACCAAAGCTTTTTAAATCCAGGTCTCAGAGCGGAAGTGGAACAGCAAATACATATATATAGAAAATGACAACAACCAGTTATTGCTCAAGATTATAATCTACCTGCAGGTGAAACATGAGGGCAGCTGCTCATCTTCAGCAGCTTGAGCGTGTCGCTGTTGTTCGCCACCAGGACTTTGAGTGAGGGGTCATCCACTGGTGTGTCGTCGATCTTCAGGGAGGACAGGGACTTGGAGTTGACAAAAACCACCGTCAGAGCAGAGATGAAGTGAGACTGTCCACAAGAAGCAGAAGAGAGAGAAACAGAACAGTCATTACAGCTTTTATTTCCTTAGAAAAGCAGCAAAAAACACATTTGGAATAAAGTAAAAAGAAGAGAATGAAGGCTGCACAGGCTGAGATGGTATATTTCTGTTCATCCACCACCTTCTCACAGAGCTGCTGCATTTCAGACGTTCATCAAAGATCAAGACGAGTTGTCTCATCCCTTCAGGCTCACCTTGGGCATCTCCATGAAGCTGGGCCTGGCTGTGGAGATGAGTCCCAGAGTTTTTAAAGAACAGTTCACGAGCTGGGAGAGGATGTCGCACGCCGCCTCTGCAGACTCTGTGCTGCTGTCCACCTGCACGCCACAAAGACAAAGCTCACGCCTTCATCCTCTCTTTAACGCCAGTGGGTATTTAAACCCCAAACCCCTGTCCGCCGTACCTTGAAGCTGACGTACTGCAGGTGGTTGGAGTGCTTTTTGATGATCTGTTTGATGAGGTCTGGGTGCGTGGCCTTCAGGTACGAGCTGGCCGGCTGGTTCAGCTCGAACTCAAAGCAGCGCCACAGCTCCGGCATGTGGAAGGCCTGGTTCCATCCTCGGCAAACCTGCAGAGACAACAGAACCGACTCAGCGCCAGATAATCACTGAACAGTTAATGATCGTTTTGCCTCATTTTTATGACCATCAGGTGCACATCTACAAGATGGCTGCCACAGCTAATCAATACGAAAGATTTAAACCTCTCAGCTGCAATTTGGATAAAATAATCCAAACTTCCAAGAGCAAAAAAACAAAATAAACTCAGTATGTGTGTATTGTGGGTAAAATAAATCATATCAGGACATCTAATTTATCAAGAAAAAGGGTGCGTTGGCATGACAACGCTTCCTAATTCTCTTAAAATGTCAGAAATTTTAGGCTTACATTAAATTTTCCTGTGAATGGTTACGAATTTCTTTTAAAATTTATTTAGAGTGAAGGTGATGCAGATGGAAACAGACTGTAATGAGCGGAAAATCCTGCTTGGTGAAGGATTGTTTTACTATTTTACTCAGTCTGCCTTGTTATTTCACACATTCTTCCAAACAGAATAAATGATTTAAAATTATTTGAAGTGGCACTACTCAACAAGAGCCACCGGGAAGATTTTCACAGGACTTTTCAGCAACAAAATAAATATTATCACCACCGTTACCTGTGAAGCGAACGCCCTGTCCAGCAGAGACAGGTGCTGGAAAATGTGCAGCAGGATCTCCTGTGGCAAACACTCCCAGTTGACTCCCTCCTCTTCTTCCTCCTCCTCCCTCCTCTGCTTGCACGTCCATTCAGGAGTCTCCTGACCCCCAGCGCTGGGGCCTCCTCCGTCCTCCCGCTCGTTCTCCTGAAGGCCTCGTTTCATCCTGTGAAAACAGGCGGTGGGTTCGTGAAACCCAGACCCTGAAACGCCCCCTCTCCCACGACGAGCTTTGATCAAAATTGGGTGTTTTCATCTCGGACTCATATGACAGATTTAAATTTTATTATTTATTAACCTTTATTTAATCCCACTGAGATCTCAGATCTCTTTTTCAAGGGAGGCTCGGGCCTGAAGGCAGCCTAACATGCAGGTTTTTAGACTGTGGGAGGAAACCGGAGCGCCCAGAGAAAACCCACACAAACACGAGGAGAACATGCAACCTCCACACAGAAAGTCCAAGCCGGGCCTTGAACCCAGGACCTTCTTGCTGTGAGGCAACAGTGCTAACCACTAAGCCGTCGTGCTGCCTTTGACTTTCCTCATCCTGATCCAGCCAGCTTTTAGGTGAAAAACACCTAAAATCACACAGCTATCTAGCCCCAAAACCTTTAGTTCTCTTTTTTTTCTGCAAATAAAGATACTCAGACTTTGTTTCTCAAAGATAATTTAAGACCCGTCTCCTGAATGAGCCCGGCAGGTTCTAACAATGAGCTGGATGGTTTCGAACACTAATTTTTAAAGTTTCCGCCACTGAATCAGAATCCATACCAACGTTTTCCTGTTTTATTTTTCCATATGTTTTATTCTAACTACTTCTGCAGACTTTGCCCTGTTTTAGCTGTTTATCATAAATTAAAATGTTCGGCTCGTACAGGAGACGGGTGCTGAGACTTTTGGTTTCTGTACTTTTATACTTTTTAAAATATTTAATTATTTACAAAAAAAATCTCTTCAACTCAAGTAAATTATTTCTATCTTCTTTTGCTCCATTTAGTTTTTAGCTACCATTTCACCAATTTTAGCTTAGCTATATTTTTGCTATTTTTAGCATTTAGTCATTGTTTATCTATGTTTAGCTATTAGCTATGTTTTTGCTCATTTTAGTTTTTAGGTTACTATTTTGCTCTATTTAGCTGCAGTTTCATAACAACTTTTAGCTATGTTTTGGCTATATTCAGCTTTGAGCTACTGATTTGCTATTTTTTAGTTTAGCCACATTTTTGTTGTTTTAGCCTTTAACGTTTTTGTTATAGCTCTTAGATACTGTTTTGGCTTTTAGCTACAGTTTTGCAGTATTTAGCTTTTAGCTACAGTTTTGCAGTATTTAGCTTTTAGCTACAGTTTTGCAGTATTTAGCTTTTAGCTACAGTTTGCCTAATTTTGCCTTTTAGTTATGACTTGGTTATATTTAGCTTTGAGCTACTATTTTGTTAATTTTAGTTTTAGCTTAGCTATTTTTTTTTACTGTATTTACCTTTTATTAGCTCTTTTTCTATGCTTCACCTGTAGCTGTTTTTGCTCATTTTAGCTTTAAGTTTTTGCCATATTTAGCTTTTATTGGTTATGCTAGTCTTGGCTTTCAGCTATGTTTTTGTTATTTTAGGTTTCAGCTACCATTTGGCTAACAGTTAAAACTGTTACTTACTGTTTTGCTATATTTAAGATACTGTTTTGTTCTTCTTAGCCTTTAGCTTCAGTTTACCTTATTGTAACTTTTAGCTATGTTTTGGCTATATTTAGCTATGAGCTACAGTTGTTCATTTTAGCTACTAGCTTCAGTTTTGCTAGTTTTAGCTTCTTGCTACTGTTTAAGTAACTATGACCTAGCTAGTTTTGCTATACTTAGCTTTCAAATACTGTTTTGCTAGCTTTTAGCTACTGGTTGCTACATTATAAAGTATGCTGATTCTGCTTTAGCTGTTTAGCTGATTTTAGTTATGTTCTGCTTGTTTCAGCTCTCAGCAGTCACATTGCAGATACTCAGAAGCATCTGGATTTGTTTATTAATTGGGTTTTCTGCTCACCTGTGTGTAAATCCCCGCTTCTCCTCAGGTGATCATGAGGTAAACGCTTATTGGTTTTCGCTCGTGCGTCACGCCTCCCTGTTCCTAACAGGTGTGTCTCACCTTCTGGTAAACTCACGAGTTTAAAGTTAATTAATTAGTCCATGAAAATGGTTAAAAAAAAACACATCGATGCAGCTAAAATGTCAAAATGCTAACGTGTTAGCGCGACACAAAAACAATTAGCTTAACCCAAACAAACCGCGCACCTAGCTACATTAGCTGCTTCTAACAGGTTAATAACAAACGATTTAAACTATTTCCTTTATTTAGAACTGAGCAATAGGACTGACCGATCCATCCTTACCTGGCTTTCAGCTCCACCGTTGGCTGTTTATTTATTTAGAGGCGGTAATTCAACCGGGACCGACGCAAGAGGAAAACTGCGTTGGAGCTGGCCGACCGATCAGGCACATTGGACCATACGACGGCACCGAGTGTCCGGGACTTCGCAAACACTCACTGGAGGCTGTCAGGGCGAAGTGTCCGTGGGTGTTTTGCTGTTTTAAAAGGCGTCTGACCTCAATTTGATTCACAACTAACGTGCCTCGGTAGTAGTTTGTCGGCTAAAGATGGCGTTTGTGTTTTCTGTTCGGATCAGCAGGCTGCAGTTGTAGTGAACGGTTGGCAGGGGGAGCTATTTTATTAACGAGCATGCGCACTTACAGTAAACTGCCGGTAGGGACGCTATTTAATTTATCAGCAAGCTGCAGTAACAATAAACAGTCGACAGGGGGTGCCATTTCACCCATATTTAACTAAAACGCTGTAATGTTTTATTAATTGAACAAATAGTAAAATGTTAAATGAAAACAGGGTTTATACAAAAACAGTGGCAATGAATAATTTACCAAATAAATATGGCTCCAACAATGAAGGACAGAATAATAGAGGAGCAAAAAGTGTAATAAATAATGAAAATAACCAGACACCTGCCTGGACTTTTATGCAAAATAAAGAGTAGAAAAGTGTCAAAACTGAGATGTACAATCTTGGTTTTATTTTTATTTTTTTAAACACTTGTATGTGAAATGAAAAGGAAGTCTGAGTTGATAAATTTATTAAAATGTCACTGATTTAAAAGCGTTGATTTAAAAAAAGCAACAAACAAGTGCAAATACAATATTTACATACAACTCTGCATATTTGATAACCTTTATTTAACCAGGTGAGTCCAGTTGAGATTACAAAATCTCTTTTTCAAGGGAGCCCTGGATAAAATTTTTAAAATATTTCTTTTTTTTAGTTTTATTTGTTGCCTTTGCAATAAGCTAATTAAATCTTGACATGCAAAAAGGTGGTCAAAAACCGGAAAGTTTTGATCATGAATATAAGATTTCATGCTGAAAAAACAGCAAAAAGTTTGTTTTTAAAATATCCTACAGAAATGGGTCCAAATTTCTATCCTTTTATCTGCTTATCTTTTTTTTTAACCAGAATTACTAACCAATAACTGGGAAGAAAAAAGGCGTAGAAAGACTTAATACAGCCTGGTACTTACTTATATGCTCAGTAAGTAATTAAGTACATACCCAGTATATACCCTGCAAGTATGGTATAAAAAGTACGTTAAAAAGATGACAAAAAAGGGTTAAACTATCACTACAATTCTATAATTATCTTTTGAAAACCTTTTGTGGTAGCAATACATAATAAAATCCAGTACATACCTGGTATGTACCCAGCATATACCAGGTACATACTAGTAAGTACCCAGTAAGTAACCAGGTTTGTACCCACTAAATAACTAGGTACATACCTGGTAAGTACCCAATAAGTAGTAAGTGCATAACTACTCAATAACCAGGTATGTACTAGTAAGTATACAGTATATACCAGATAAATAACCAAGTACAAACCTGGTAAGTATGCAGTAAGTACTAAGTTCATACCCACTCAGCAACCAGGTACGTACCCAGTAACCAGGTATGTACTAGTAAGTATACAGTATATTCCAGGTACATACCTGCTAAATACTAGGAATGTACCCGGTAAACAACCAGGTACGCTTCTGGTCCTCCCTGCGTACATACCCAGTAGGTACCCAGTAAATAACCATGTATGTACTTGTTAAGTACCAGTTACATAGTGGGCTGTTTGATGTATTGCTGCTCTAATGTAGTTTTTATAATGTATTTATCAGGTACGTACCAGACTGTTTTACTTATTGCTATCAAAGAATAGCTTCAAATGTTAGGTTGTTAATGTGTCGAATGTCTGTCGGCGTGAGAACAAGACCGTAAAGAATTTCAAGGTTTTTTTTTCAGGATCGAAAACAGCCGACCTCCATCTTTCTCCAAGCGGGGTGTCTGAATAAAAGGTTAAAGCCGTAACTCCCCGACTCTGGAGGAGGCAGCAACGAAAGCTGAGATGAATGAAGTCATCCTGAACGTTCCTGGACCGTCAGCGCCCGGTGTGATGAAACGGCTTGTTTTGAAATTGTCAAAAACTTATCGTGTCGTGGAATATAATGCTCGTTAAGTTTAGGAATATGATCCTCATTCAGGTCAACGCTGTCAAAATTAATATTCTGACTCAATTTAAATGATCTGAATAGTTCTAGTGAGTAATATGAGAATAAGAAAGAACATAAGATCAATTTGAATTACCTTAAATGCATATTCATGTTAAAACATGATTCTAAAAACTAATTCCTGTAAGCTCATTTTTAACACGTTGAACATGGCTGCCATCCTGTGGTTAGAAAGTTTCCTACAGCCCACACAGAAATGCAACAATAACCAAGCAGTAAAAACAACTGATTTGTCATGACTGTGAATGATTTACAGCTAACTTACTTCCTTTTTAGTCAAACTATATATAAACTGAAATTACTGAAGCTTAAAACTTTCAAATGTTATTTTAAATTCCCCCGCATCAGCAACACAAATGTGAAGGATTCTTGACTTTTAAGTATAATAAAGACAAAAATTAGAACTTAAAAGATGTGAAGTGCAATCATAAGCTAAAGAAAGTCTGTCTGTTAGCAAAATATCATCAACCGCTTTGCAAATTTTACTGAAATTTGCCAAAAAAGTATTCGTTGGATTTACGTCGACAACTGATCGACCCAATTAAAGATGGCCACCACAAAAAAGGGCCATAACTGTGAATTTCACAAATACTGAGCTGAAATCTGGTGTGGTGGTAGCTGAGTCATCCCCAACACACGCTCTGAGCGTGACATACTGCATGAGACAAATAAAGACATTAAATAATTTTAAAATGAAGTGATTTTGCTTCAGCGTGAACTCAAGTGTTTGTGTCACAGAAATGAGAGCAACAGTGAAAACATTTACTCAACGCCAGACGTTTATTAGGTTTAATTTCCCACGAGTCGCAGCTGAATAATAACATTTGCTGCCATGTTTCACATGTTTACTGTTGATATAAAACGGACTTTGTGCAGGTTTTAATAATTGGTCCGAGCTGCAGCTCCGAAAAAACTGCATCTGTAAAACTTTCACTCATTCGCCGATCATGAAGTTTGTTTTTAACTTTAATGATTTGAATGATGATTTGAATCCAACGGACTTGGATTCATTTTGCTTCTGGGACGTCGCCCAGTAAAGATTTCTGAGGTACATAAACATTTGACCTTAAAGCCGAGGAGTGAAAAGCAGCGGCGGCAGCAGTAGTGATTAAAAGACTGTAAGAGACGAACACAAAGACCCTGATGAGTCTTTTTAGTATTTCACAATAAAACCTAACGTGCAAATGTGCGAGTCAGGACAGTTTTATTACAATACAAGCCGACTAGACAAGAACCAAATGAGTTTTCGTATTAATTCATGCTTCAGAAATATTAGTGACAGGATTCAAAAACTCATCTTTTCATTAAAACTGTTTCGGTTTAGAGTTGTGAGTGAAGACGGGACGAGCACAGAGCTGAGATTTCAATTCAGAAAATGCGGTTTAGTTTCGGCACACGAATAAAATAGCTGAAATAACCCGTTGAGACACGCGCAGCTGCAGGCCGCCGACGCTACAGCTCGTCCCTGCTGCGCAAACAAAACCGACGGTTCTGCGTTTTCTTCTCCCCCGCAGGCGTCCAAAGCCTCAGCGCGTCCAGGCTGTAGCTCTGCGCCTCGGGTCACACGTCGGGACGGAAAGCGTGAGACGTCCGGCCTCACGTCTGGTCGCTGCTGTTAGTTAACCGTCTTTTCGTGGGCGAGTCTCTCACCCTCTGAGCGACACAGTGGGTGTGGACAGGCACTCCTCCTGGCAGACAAACCACGTTTGGTTCGCTGAAGGTGTTGTGGCACAGGTGGCATCCCTTCTTCTCTGACACAAAGATGGGCTTCTTAACCTCTTTTAACTGGAAGAAAACAAAACAAGAGTTTTAATCAACTAAAGCCGACCTGAGCACTTTGCTGAAAATGATAAAATCATAAATGAAGTCATTAGGATGAATAAATAAAAACAATCAATTTGTCAATTTGACTTGACCAACTTTTAAAAGTCCAGAAATATTAAAATAAATAGAACAAAAGCATTAAATACATATAAATATTTAAGAGGAATGCATATTGCCCGCCACCTTTTATACCATAGTTTTGGTTAAACCTCAAAAATAACAACATGCAGTTTGTTAGTGTTCAGAATGTCTGATGGGGATGACTCTCAGCTACTACCACGCCAAATTCTAGCTCAATATCTGTAAAACTGATTAGCTGTGACGGCCATCTTGAATTGGATTAACTCCAAAAGTTAATGAGTTGTAGATGTACGTTCAATGACTACTTTCTGAGAGTTTCACTAAAATCCATCCACTGGTTTGTGAAAGCATCATGGCCGCCTTTCACCTTTAGTCTCAACGTTGCGTTACAAGTCAAGTTGCTCACCCGGTCGTGCAGCACCTGAAGGTTTTCAGAGCGCGCGAGCCCCAGTGCAATCTGGGAGGTGCGGCAGGCGTGCGTGCTGGCCCTGACGGCTCGATTTAAAAAGGGCCTCAGCAGCTGTAGCGACCAGTCCTCAGGGAGCATTCGTAGGACGCGGACGGCATCAAACACCTCGCCGTGCCGATTCAGGAGATCCACAGCCGCCATTTCCAGCTCGCTGCTGCCGCCACCTCCTCTTCCTGCGGGGGAGTTTTCATTCCTGTCCAGATACACGCCCAGGAGCAGGTGAAACAGCCGCTGCTGGTAGGCAGAGTCCCGACACGACGAGGCCCACATGCAGAAGGCCTCAGCGGACCGGAAGTCTCTGAGTTTGTGCACCAGGATGTGCAGGGCTTTGTCGTGTTCCTCTAACTTCCCATGTAGTGTGGCACGCTCTAGCAGCAGTTCTTCACAGTTCTCTATTTTACCTGAGTAGACAAAAAACACACAATTACATATTTCAAAAAGTAGAAATATGCATCTCGGGTGTGGGCCGGTTTCTGATTTCAATGTATACCCTGGTGTTAAAAAGTCACACTGTCAAAGCCGTTAAAGGTTTGTGTCACATGGTTCCTACGGATAAATGTCATTTAATAAGATACTAGAGACAAAGGTTGTTATGGTTTGGTTTGTTTTTTTTCCTCTTGTGGAGCCCTGATAAGCTCCACCCCTCTATCTGTCGCTCCAAGCAATCATTCAGTCGTGTACGGTAGCCGAGGAGGGAAATCCCCTTAACTTTAGTGCTCATTTTAATGTTGGTTGTACATTTTATCAAGTGGATAACCCAGTCACTTATGACTTGTCTACCAGAGGTTTCTGTTTCAAAACATTTGCAACAAGCTACAAGAGTTAGCATGTTAGCAGGTGAAATATATACTGTCTACTACAAGCCAAGGAGGATAATAACCAAGCTAATTCATTGCTAACATCACCGTGTCAGAATCTTAATGTTACTTTAGAAAGAACAGAACAGCAGAGCATATCATAGGTACAGAATAAGTTATTATTTAGGCAGCAAACAGTCAGACTCTCATAAAGGCTCATACCTAAATCTTAAGATATCTGTCTTACCTAAAATGTAGTGAACGTGGTAAAAGCTGGACTCCCTGAGAAAGGCTTGGAGCTTCTCTCTAGCTTTTGCCAGCTGCTCTTCACCTGCTGGCGTCCCTGACAGCAACGACAAAACCCTGTCCAGGTACAACACAGCCAGGTGTGTGTGGACCTTCTCCTTCTGCAAGAGGTGGAAAAGTACAAGAAAGGGGCTTAGCTAAACAAAATACATGAAGTTAAACTAAATTTTAATTTGGCAACCAAATTAGAACTTTTTCCACAGTTCTTCAAA
>JAOXNZ010000044.1:3915000-3925863 GCA_028566095.1 Kryptolebias brasiliensis
AAATAACATAAACGAACAATTTTTCCCCAAAAAAAATCATAATTCAACAATTTTATTTTAGATAATTTTACTTTTACCAGTCAGCTGTGGCTTTAACGGCGTAGCACAAAATAAAATGTAAACAAAAACCAAAGTAAAGGTTTAAAATGAACCGTATGACGTACAAAGCGCATACAGCTTTATATTGGTTGAAAGGGTAAAGAAATTATAAGACAAAATTCATTAAAGCTATACAACTAAAAACATTGATGTTGATGAATTTACACAATCAATTACGTCGATTATGATGACTTTTCGCAGCAGCCCTAGCTTAAATAAACTGGATACGTTTCACCAGTCACCCAACCATAAGATTTATTTAACATAACTTGTGCGATTTATTTCCAACAATATCTCTTTAATGTAATGAAGAAATCCTAAGAGCATACACACTTGTGATATTTCTCCAGCCAGGGAACGCTGTCCACCAGCACGCAGGAATTGTCTGAAGCCAGCAGATCTAAAAGGCTCTCGTGATCCTGTTCAGCGTAGAGTTTTAACAGAGCCGTGTCCACGTCCTCCCTGCAGCCGTTCACCACCTCTGTGCTTCGAACCTTCGTGTACAGAGGGGGGAAAAAAACAAAAAAACACGCAGAGTGACAAAAACTCACACGTGAACGCATAACGTCAGATGAAAATCGTGCTTTTTTTTTTTAAATCTAGTTACCTCTCCTAAATAACTGATAAGGAATTTCTTGCACCGCAGCACTTTTTCCTGGTCACCTTGTGCCAGATGGTTGAGGTCTGCAAACTGGTGGAGAGGAGGGTGGCAGCGCGTGAACGTGGAGGACGCCGGCAAGAGCAACGGGTAGAGGGAAATCAGCTCCCGCACGTCCAGCTGACCCTTCCTGAAACAAATCAAACGCCACAGAAACTGGTAAGAGACCGGCAGGGGTTACAGGACTGAACACCTTAAAGTGACACTTTCTAAACGGCACATTTTTATTATTTACGCCGACATTTAAATTAATATAACAGAATGATACAAAGAGACAATAAAAAGCAGCTTTCATTGCTCAGAGTATGTGTTGGGGATGACTCTCAGCTACTACCACACCAAATTTTAGCTCAGTATTTGTAAAACTGACTGCATCACAGCAAGTTTTGTGTTTGCTCAATCAGCTGTAGATGTTCATCCAAAACTGTTCTCTGCGTCACAAGAAATTTAGTTAACAGACTGATAAACACACACAGGCGATTACATGATTGCCCACCTTTCGTGGCAGCAGGCTGAAGATTGTTAGCTCCAATCCAAAGTTCAAACAGTGAAAAACAAAGAACTGAAATAGGCTCTAAAACTATATAAAATATTGAAAATAGATGATCATTACTGAAGGTGTTTAAAGCAGGAATAGTCTTGAAGCAGAAGAAATAATGGTGCATTTATTTTAAACATCAGTTCTGTCAGTTTTTTTAATGTAAAACAACTTATTCTGACAGTGGTTTTAAAGTTTGAACAAAAACAACACGTAATGAAATATGTAGGTTTAAATTTGGATGAGAAGAGTCAAACAAAAAACATGTTATTTATATTTAAAATGAGATTAAACTACTGTTTTACTAAGAAGACTTTGAGCTTGAATGAGTCTCACAGTATTGCAACCACACAGTTTAAAAACATATAAAATAATAATAAAAAACAATTTAATTTAAGTCCATATCTTACCTGAAGTGTTCTTTAGCGTCCAGAAACTGAAGCTGGCCAAACTGTATGAAACCTGCCTGCTGAAGGATTCTTCTGTGCAAAATCTAAAGAAACATCGCGACGAAAACCATTAAACACACATTTTGTGCACAGGAACATACAGACACGTGCAAAGGTTTCAAGCTACTCATTTCTTTACACTTTGCTCTAAATAAAACAGACTTTCTTGCAATATTTTAAAATGGTTTTGGATCAATTTATTTTTCAATTTCTCTCTAAAATGTGTTTAAAAGGTATTTTCTTTATTTCCTTCAATGATTTTTGGATAATTTGAAAATCTACAACAGTTTGAAAGGCCTATAATAATATAATAATAAAGTGATGGCACTGACAAGATAATTCCCAAAGCAGTATAAGCCAAAATACTGGCATTTGATTCATAAAATGATGGCTTTCAGATACTATGTGTTTGCTGTTTTGTTTAATTTTTTTAGTTTTCTTGTTTATTAAGGACATGCTGCACATTATGCTGAATTATGACAAGCCATTTGGGAGTCACAAATAAAGTGCCTTTAGGGTTATTAATGAAAAACAGCTTTGTTAAATACCTGAAACTTGTCTTTGGGAATATTTCTCTGCGCTCCCTCTGTGAGGATGAGAGCTTCCTCCACCCTGTGACCAGCCAGTAAGTCCTGAATCTGTCTCTCTAGTGGCAGAGGTACCAGGACATAAACAGCCTTGGTGGAAGCCAGCATGACCTTCCCTAAAACACACAACACTTGCAACCGTCAGTGGTACTTTCAGGCACTTTCAATCCAAATCTGTCCGTCATTTACAGTTGTTGCTTCATCTCAGTATGATGATGAGACGTTCCACTATAAATGTACTCTTGGTACTATTTAGGCACCTGCATTTACTCTCTCCTCACTGGGAAAAACGTTAAAGAGATGCTAGCACTCAGGAAAAATGGATCAAGCATCAATAAGTTCATCATTTCCTGCAGACAGTCAGGCTGTGTGACAATACCTTCAAAGTCTTGGAGAACCTGTCCATCCCTGAATGAGAGGGTCTGTTTCAGTTGTTGGTCCAACATGCTGTGGATGGTGATGAAGTTCTCATCCAAAGCCACCACGTAAGGAAAACACACGGCGGCGGCAATCACGCTCTCCGACCAGCTGACTGGAGCTCGCTGAGACACCCCCTCTGCGTTGGCAAACATTCCTTCAGGTGGGACGTGGGGAAGCAGTATTGGAAGAAAAACATAAGGTGGATAAGCAACTATTTTAACCAAGAAACTACACCTAGCCTTCAAAAAAACAGGGAAAAAATGCTACTAAAAAAGAAAACTGTTTTGAACAGAAATAAGACAAAAAAAGGTTAGATTTTCAAGCCCCTATTCATCTTTTTGCGCTTGTTTCTAAAAAAACCTTTATAATGTTACACCGTGATAAGCTAACATACCCAGACCACCAGGAGCTGCAAGGAGGAACTCCTCCCTGCTGATCCTCTTCACAATGGGCCTCCTCTCCTCGCTGTTGTAAGGGAAAAGGTCCTGCGCTGCTCCTGTGTTGTAGTTCAGGATAATGTACTGCGTGGTGAGGGCTAAGCACAGGAAGTATCCGTCGAGACTGACAGCGCAGGGCTGCTCCGGGGTATTCACCTCTTTGATCAGCTGCACTCTGTCCTCGTATACCATGTAAACCTGAACCGTCCGCCTCTTGGACGACAGCACGCCCATTTCCACGCAGAACGGGTCCCCGTTCACCGGGTTCTCGTTTATGCAGAACGCAGTCACACCTCTGATTTTGACTCCGCCTCCTGCTGCCGACGGCACAGACTCCAGCGTCACCATGTCGACGAGGAACAATATTCCATCGCAAAGGACGATCAGACGCTCCAACGCAGAGGCGGCTCGCAGCTCAGCAACTGGTTTCTTCAGGCCAAGGTATTTGTGGAGCAGCTTCTGTGCCAAGTAGGTCAGCTTCCCTTTGGAAGAAGTGACCTCGTCCAGCAGAAAGTGGTGGATGAAGCAGTCGTTGGTGCCCACGTACAGGTGCTTTCCACAGCATTCGATGCACTCGATGTTGATGCGAGCTTTGTCACCCATGAGGAGGTCTCGCTCCACAGCGGGGACAAGCTCAAAAGCCTTCACACTCATCTCAGCCAAGGCATCTAGACTGAATGATAAAAGGCAGGCGTCAACAAAACTACACACAGATATAAAACTAAAACATTTAGAGTGTACTGCTAAACCCTTGCCTGTGATGATATATCTTTCACAGTATCACGGAAGATACTGGAGACATTAAATATGCTTTAGCGCTTTTAGGCAGCCTCACATGTTACCTCAGAAGTTCAGCTACATTTAAGTTAAGTCAGTTTTCAAACAAAATGGGGTCAGATTACTTATAAATGTACAAGGGAATTAGCAATGTGAGCAATTAGATTACACACAAAATGTGTTCAAAAGGCTTGCAAATATTTACTAAATTTTGTTTTGGACTGTTCTTTCTGTTTAGAACTACTGTTCCTTTATTTTGAAAGTTTGCTAAAAACGTTACATATCAGAGAATAGCTCATGCTGGCATAAATGTCTGTAGGTGAGCGTTAAATATAATCTAATATTCCAATAATCTAATCATAGATTTACACATTATTTTCACATGTAACGAGCTGATTAGAATGATTTAAGGTAGTCTAACCACATATACAAAGTGCAACGAGTTTGCCTTTGTGATATGAGGAATAAAAACATTTTCCTGTTTCAAATAAACACTTCCTGAAACTGTCACACACACTCCTGATTCACATTGGATCACAATGACTGCCGATTTTAACACATGCATAATTCAGATACGTGACTGAATACTCATTTGCTGTTTCGTGAAGGTTATAAATGTTTATAACTGTAGCTCGCAAACACACCGTTTCACGCGTTTGCACGTGATTTGACGCTTTTTAGCCCATGCAGCTAATAACATTAGCATCAGCTAGCTTCCCAAAAATCAGGCGACTGAAGACAGAAGCGAAAGGTTTTCTGGAAAACATGAACCCGGGTTGTTTGTTCGCACCTAATATCCTGCATGAGAGAAAGCCGTAGTCACTGTGCTCTTTGCGTTTGTAATACAGTGACAATAAAGCATTTGCTTTACATGTCTGCTTGATAATGAAGCTATCAATATTAGCTTACATTTAAAAAACGAGGCTAATGCTAGCGAGCTAACTGCTAGCTGAGCTAGATTTACTATCAGGCTAAATAATCTGTTCTTTGTCCGTTAAAGATTGCCTTGTTGTTTTGTTACTGCAGTTCCAGTTAACCTTCACTTCCAGACGATGCTCTGTGGACCAAATCCCTGCCGACTCGGTTATGGGTGTTAGCAGCCAGCATACCTACCCGCTGAAGACGGGCAGGACGGCTAAAGGCGGGCCGGGGTCGGATCACCACCAACAGGCGACCCGTGCTGCTCCGAAAACAGCCGTCACGGAATGTTTTTACAACTACACACCAACGTGGCCATGCTGGTGCTCAAGCGGGCACCGAAACACACTCTGGGAGAAATGACTTTACTGGTCAGGTCTTCCTTCTCCGAAACGCCGCCCAGTTGCGCTGAACCCTGCCTGCCTGCAGGTGATCCTGGGATGCGTTCAGGGTCGTCCAGCACGATCGGGATAGCTATAAGTTACAGTTTACCAACACGGACCGTTTTAAAAAACCCACATTCAAATAGTCAGAATTGCTATTCTCTACAATATTACTAGTTTCTACAAGTTTAAAAAAGATTTTAGAGGGCTACATAAAGCTTGCCAACAGGTAACAGTTTGTTTAAGTGTTTTGGCTATATGATATTTATGTTACGGCTCCAAATTAGCATTTTAGCCTTTGTTGTTTGCATTGTTATTAGTATTAGCTATGAACCCTTTTAAACAAATTTAACCTACTCTGGGATTTGAGGAAAAAAAAGGGAAACGTAAACTAACTGTAAAAAAAATACCAACTGCTCGTGAACGCAGCTCCGTTGCTTTTCACCCAGGATGCACCTGTCCAACTGAAAAGCCATTTTGTTATGCTAGCCTGCTAAATGGTAAAGACAGCCACCAAAAACACGAGTCTGTGGCGTCAGCGCTAGCCATGTCGCTTTTATATTTTTGTTTACTTTCGCATAACTCAGTAACTAAGCGGGTTAAGACCTGTAAGTAGTCCTCACTGACATGGATTAGCTGAAGTGTCGCTAATGAGACAAAAACTGGTCGCCGAAGTGTGTTGCGGTTTTAGATAACACACTGTTAGCAAAGCTCTGTTTACTTAGCTGTCGGTAGTTATTGTTTTTTTTTCCCTGATTAACTAACCTTAAGTTGGTCACCGTTTGCCAGTGTTTGAGTTTTAAATACACTGCGAGCTTATTTCCAATCAAAGACATTCGGTTCATCGCGGAGGTGGACGAACAGCAAACTTGGACCCAAACACCTGAACCCATATTGAGCCCGAACCTTAAATCTCTGATGATGGCAGAAGACACTCGACAGAAGCGGGCCAGCTTCTCGTCTCTAACGGGACACGGAACCAACGGGATGGCCAGGACCTCCAGCAAAACTGGCGCCTCGAAGAAAATTGTGATAAAAAATTTCAAAGGTATTGTACCAAAAATTAAAAGTTTTGGGTGATTTTAGTCACCGACTTTGTTTAAAACACGTGTTTTGTTGTAGGAAGTTGTATTTTTACTAGGGCACGATGTTAGAACTGTGCAATATTATTAAATAACGCGATAAAATAATTTTTCATCACTAATCCAGATGTGGGCATCAAGGCCTGTTTGGTTTGACCACAATATTATTTGAAACCTGAATTCAGGAAGCTTGAAATATAATATAATATATGATATATTGCTGTCCTTTGATATTGCGATACATTTTCCGATATATCGTGCAGCCCTAATTTCTTTTCCCTTAAACAAATTCTGACTTTTTCTACCAGAGTTGCCTGCGTTACATTTAAATATTAAATTAATACTTACTTGTGTGTTGGATTACTTTTAGACATAAAATCACTTTAAATCACAATTTCTGACATTTTATTGGGTTAATGTTCACTGCTGTACAATGAAAACTAGTTTTACTTTTAATTGGAATTGGCCACTTTTTAAAAATCGTACAAGTTATTCTATGGGTTGTTTCAGTTAGGCAGTTATTTTTATATATATTTACATATTTTGTTTAATTAAAAATCAGTGTAAACCTGTTGGTTGTCCTGATTTCTAAAGATTAGCATCATCCATAAAAGAAAACTCATATTAGTTAACCTCTATTTTTAATATTTTATTCCTAAATGTCTTTACAGTGACATTACAGTTAGCACTATCCTAGTGCTTGTTTTTAATCATTAAAACCCCTAAATATTTTAAATGCAATGTAAATACACAAGTACAAACATTTTTAAGGAATTTTAAATTGAGAAAAACGAATCTTTATGCTTGATTGTAGTTGTACAAATATCTGCAAAATCCTACACGTGCACGTTGTTAACATCAGACATAGTGTACCTTAGTGAAAAGTATCAAATAAATGAGTTAAAACCCTGAAAAACGTTTATTTACCAACTTTCCTTTGGGTCCAAAGTGTAAAACATAGAAAGCACTCTCTCTTTGGTGTATTTTCAGTCAGCTGTGAATTGAAGATGAGAAGTTAAATATTTCATTCAACTGCAGAAAAACAAATTGTTTCACAGTTAGAAGTTATTGTGATTTATTGAATATTTAATAAAATTACTTGATTGACATTTCTTGAACCTAAATGTTTGGGCTCACATATAAAATAAATGAGCAGCTCTTCCTAAAACCTTCTACTTGTGACGATTATCTTGTGTTGATTTGTTTTTTTTGGTGAGTTCTAATACAGAGACGCCCCTTAAGTGAACTTCTCTCCTGTGGTTTTGTAACAGACAGGCCGAAACTAGCCGAGAACTACACGGAGGACACGTGGGTGAAGCTTCGAGACGCAGTGGGAGCCATCCAGAACAGCACCTCCATCAAGTACAACCTGGAAGAGCTCTATCAGGTTTGCCTCTTACAACAGAAATCTTGACTTAGGTCTATTTTTCCCCCCAAGCTTTTATCAGTATATTGCAATAATGAGCTCTGAAAACGTGCCTGACTGGTTAAATAAGGTTCACCTCTGAGCAATCTTAAGTGTCAAATGATGTAAGCCAGAATCTCCAACAGGGATGGGAGGATCTGTCCATAGGAACACTATAAGCGGCACAGAGCTGAGCTTCATGGAAGAATGGCAGGAAAAAGACTTTGCTTAAAGAGAACTATAAAAGCTGAACTGTTTACGATTTCCTCCCAAAACATCTGGAAGAAAGCGCTGTGGTCAAATAAGACCAAACATGGAAGACAACACCATGTCTGGGGAATAAATCTACCACCTTTCATCATACTGAGAACACCATCCTCACAGTGAAGCACGGTGTTGGCAGCATAATGGAGTGGAGATGTTTTTCATCTCTGGGAAACCTGTCAGAGTTGAAGGGAAAATGGATGGATGGAGAAAAATGCAGTAAAATTCTTGAGAGGGGCTTTTTGTTGAGTCTTCCAACAGAAACTGCTGCTGCAAAAAGGTGGCAAAGTATTAAGTTAAGGGGGTGAAAACATATACACACACCAATCTTCTGTTTCCAATTATTTAAAACAAGTAATTCTTTTCATTTAAAATTTATCAGGGGGTGAATATATTTTGCAAGGCACTTTATATGCCTTATAATGAAGGATTAAACCTTTTTAATCTGTAAGCTTAGAACATGCAGTTGTCTTCAAATGATGGTAAGAACAATATAAACAATGATGAAAAAAATAATTTCTGTACATTTTTGTTTATTGCTGTTAAACTGGTGCGTATAAATGTCTAAAATATGTGTCTTTTCTCCACGTCTGTGATGAAATATCTGACAAAAACACCTAAAAGGCGGTGGAGAACCTGTGTTCGTACAAAGTCTCCCCGACGCTGTACAAGCAGCTGCGTCAGGTCTGTGAAGATCACGTTCAGGCCCAGATCCACCAGTTCAGAGAATATCCTTTTTACTCAAACCTGGAGAAACATTTACCAACTTAAACCAGGTATTTATGGTTTTAAAGTATATTTCATGACAGGAAACACACCTGTTTTCTCTGATACTACCAGCAGTTAAATATAAACCAATTTATTAATGATTTAATACACTGTATGTCAGAGAGCTGTTTGAAAAGTAGATCATAGATATTTAAACATTGGTGACATTATTAAATTTTTCCTCAACTCGGAGCTCACAGAGTCTCTGGATAACCTTTCCTTCCTAAAGCGAATGAATCGCTGCTGGCAGGACCACTGCAGGCAAACCGTAAGATTTTTACACCTTCAAGAAAGTGGATTTAAGTATTATTGAGCTGTGAGTTAACTTTTTTCCTGTTTACAGATAATGATCCGAAGTATCTTCCTCTTTCTGGATCGTACCTACGTGCTTCAGAACTCCCTGCTCCCCTCCATCTGGTAAGATTAGTTCGTCTTTAAGTTGTTCTGTTTTTTCAGGACGCTCTCGGGTAGTTAATGTTGCTCGTGTGCTGCAGGGACACCGGGCTGGAACTGTTTCGCACCCACGTCGTGAGCGATGGTGTCATCCAGAAGCGAACGGTGGAAGGCATTTTGGAGCAGATAGAGCTGGAGCGGAACGGAGAAACCATTGATCGCAGCCTTCTCCGCAGCCTGCTTGGCATGCTGTCAGACCTGCAGGTACCTGACCTCCTGTTTACCCACATCAGTAAACACACTGAAACTCTCTGTTTCTATAAACCAGCTGTCTCCCTTTTGTTAAAGGTTTATAAAGACTCCTTTGAGGAGAGATTTTTGACTGAGACGAATCGTCTCTATGCAGCCGAGGGACAGCAGCTGATGCAGGAGAGAGACGTGAGTTAGACTGCTGTTGGATCTGATTATCATGCGACCACAGTTAATCATCTGTATGTTGCTCCACACATGAGCAGAACTGAACGTGTGTCAATCTGTTCAGGTACCAGAGTATTTGCACCACGTGGCTCGCCGTTTAGAAGAGGAGAACGATCGAATTGTGAGCTACCTCGACCAGAGCACTCAGTAAGGTTCAAAATGATGTTGTAATCCTGCTTCCTGGTGCAAACGTTTCTGTTATAAACTAATAAAAAGTTGCATTTCCTGTGAAACTGCAGTGTGACTGCTGAGCGACTGCTGAAATTTGTTGAAGAAGCTGAAATGTTGAACTTGAAACGATCAGATCAGAAGCTAAAATTAGCAAAACAAAAGCAAAATTTATTCATCTAGCCATCCATTTTCTTTCCTGGTCACAGAGTAGCTGCTGACTATCTCCAACAGTCGCTGCACGAGGCGGGTGGGGGACACATGGACATGTCGCAGGTCCATCACAGGGACCCATAGAGACAAACAAGACAACCATTCACACTCTTATTCACACCTAGGGGCAATTTTAGAGTTCCTAATGACCCTAACATGGATGCTAAATTTATCAAAAGCTAAAATTAGCCAAACAAAGTCCCTAGCCTGCTCTTTGTAGATTTATACATGTCCCATATTCCTTCCTTCTTTTGATGATGGATTTAACAGAACTCCTAGGGACATTTAGGAGCTTGGAAATCATTTTGTATTCATATCCTGACTTGTATTTTTTAATAATCTTTGAAGGGGGTGAATATTTAAGCAGTAAAAGCGTAAAACAATAAATATAACAGTACTTTTTATAGGCACTAAGATGATCTTAAGCCCTATTTGCACAGGATAAGCATTATCTGGGGACCCCGTGTAATAAATAAATTACTCCCCAGCGTCTGCCTGTTATGTGGTGCATTCACACAGGATAACCGAAGCCTGAGATTTTGCTGAGATTTACGGACATCTTCCGGATATGATGTTAATGCAATGCGTATTGCGTAACATCCACTTACAGCTTACAGCTCGGTGCTGTGTTACTGCCAGCGCTCGCCAGCTGTTATAGTAGTCTACAAACAGAAGAAAATTTTTCTTACCGCACAGAGCAAAGCATGATGTGAGCCACCACTTGCATGTGATTTGGCTCCTTCTCTTCAGCCTTTTCTTTTTTATGGCGACCGTTACGGGTCGATAGGGTTTTGCTGCCCCGGGACACAAAAGGTTATCTATGCACT